>PVJA010000835.1:0-146763 GCA_004027025.1 Myocastor coypus | reverse complement strand
TGTCTAGTTGTCCCCCCAAAGCCTCATGGAGTCACTGGGCAGGGACTTCTAGAGTTTGAGACTTGATCCATGATCCCTGGGATTATAGGTTTTAGTACTGATGGGATTATGGGTGGAAGTACTTCTGGGATTATGGGTGTAGCCTAGGGCGGGAGCTAAGGCGGAGAGCCTGAATGTAATATAAAGAGAGACAGAGAGATAGACTGGAGCTCTAGCTGTTGCTCTGCTGCCGTGTTGGTTGGCTACCTCTGCCGCCATTTTGTTGCTGTTCCGCCGCCATGAACTGGATGCTCTCTGCTCTGTTCCACTCAGCCTTGGGCCAGCTGAATATAGACTGAAACCTCCACAAACTGTGAGCTAAATAAACCTTTCCTTCCTTCATTTTGAGTGTTGGATATTTGTCCCAGCAATGAGCAAAAAGTAACTAATACAATATGATTTCTTGATTTTTTTCATATAATGCAATATGTTGATTGATGTTTGAATGTTGAACTAAACCTGGTACTTAGATTTATACTATTTGGCTAAGAAGTATTCTGCTGTCTGTAATTTGCTTTGTTGTTGTTGTTGTTGTTGTTAATTATGGCCACTCAGCCTGGCCTGTGGGTGGGGCTGGTGCAGCATGTGGTGCTGGGAATTGAGCCCACAGTCCTTGCAGTTGTCTAAGCTTGCCTAAGCAGGTGCTTTAGACTGCTGAATCATCTTGCTGGCCCTCTGTAGATCAGTTTGAAATGCACTTTAAAATGTTGATAGAGGGATGTATGTTTCCTCAAAAACTCCTAAAACTAATAAATAATTACAATCGAGTTACACGGTTCTGTAGTACAGTGGGAAAGTCACAGTTTACAGGCGCAAGGGCAGTAGAACCAGAAATAAATATATAAATGAAAGTGATTTGATTTATACTTATTTTGTTCCTGTCTCCCGTTTTGAGTACCCTGAACATTGCTATAAATCTTTTAAAACATCAGGGTTAAGTCTTCCCTTATTTTTCAAAGCTCTTTACTGAGGGTCAGCCTAAGATATCCAGCTTTGGAGCTCAGTGACTAGAGGAGAAAAAGTGGAGCTCCGTGCACCCCAAGCCAGATGACCCCAGCTATGATGCCAGCCCGCCCCAGGTGTGCCACTGCCCCCTGCAGACCTTGGCTCCTCACCCTGAGCCACCAGACCACCCAATGCCCCGCCTACAAGGCTCTTGGTCCTCACCCACCCATGGGCTACTACCCATCAGGACCCGACTCCCCAGGGCCCTACCTTGGCCCTGGGGGCCATACAGCCACAGTTTTGGTCCCTTCACGGGTGACCATGCTGCAGGCAGAGATCTCGGAAGGCGCCCTGTGCAGCCTATGTGTCCCCACTGAGTCAGGCTGTCACTACCAAGATCTCCAAGGAGAATGAGGGTATGCTGCTGTAGCTGCTGCTGTCCCTCCCCTGGTCTTGCACGGCTGCTGCATGGCGTCCCATCACTGAGAACTGAGGCCTGGTTTCAATTTGTAGTTTCTGATTAAGTTGGCCTTTTCATTCCCCTTATGTGTGCCTGTGTTGGGGGGCGTGGTTCATAATTCCCTAGAAATATGTTTCTGTTTTAAAATACCATTTTCTGGGCCACCCACTGGGGCCTCCTTCTGCCCCTCTCTCAGACAGAAGTTTTCTCCCCTGCTCCCCAAATATTGTGCTCTTAATCTTCATTTGTTCCTAAAATTCATTCTCTGGTTTTAGAGAACTCGAACTCACTCCAGGTGACTTTCAGGTTGGGAGCTTTCTTTCCCTATATCACTTTCAGCCAGGCGTGGTGGCGCACGCCTGTCATCCCAGCACTTGGGAAACTGAGGCAGAGGATCACTGCAAGTTTGAGACCGTCCTGGTCTACAAAGTGAGCTCAAGGCCAGCCTGGGCTGCATTGTGAGACCCTGTCTTAAAAAGACCAGAAATAAAAAAGTCCTTTTCAAGCGATGGCAATAGAAAAATGAGGCGTCAATTTTTGTTGTTATTCTTATGTGTATGCGTGGGGAAGGAGAGGTTGGTGCTTGCAGGGATGGAACCCAGGGCCTTGTACATGCAAGGCAGGAGCGTTACCATTGAGCCACGAGCCCAGCCCAGGTGCCAGCTTATGATTATTTAGTTTTTCTTAGCAAAATATAATGTTGGGAATCACAGGTTTTGCTCCCAGAAACTTCTCATCTGTTTTACTGATAAATGGGGTCCAAAAGTCCAGGAAGTGCTGATGTTCAGGACATTGCCTGAACATGAGTTCAGAACCTCTAGTCTAACTCTCTGTTAGTTCCCTTAGCGAAACACTGGCCAAATGAAGACTCTGTCTAGTTCTAATAACGTCCTGTGCTCTATGAACCAACCTTTTCAGAAAACTTTCTACTGACTTAGGAGTATACTTATAAATGTATTTATACAGTTTTCCTATCTGCGACATATATTAGGAATAGAACAGAATTCACAACCGAATTGTTAAATTTGATTCAATCTTATGTGGAATTTTTAGGCTAAAAATAAAGCTAAAATACCAAAGTCAGCTTTCATGCCTTATCTGAAATACCTTAGTACTATTGCTAGATTGTACGTTATCTCCTAAGGCTTAACCTTAGGACATACAGGATAACCTTAGGCTGAGGGGAGAAGGCAGTACAGGTGGGATTTCTGGACTTAGTGCTGAAGGGAAACAAAGCCACAGGAGTCCTGTGGGTCCAGATCCTTTAAAAAAAAAAACTGGAAATTGGGGGCCAGAGAGATAGCTCAGAGGTATAAGCACATAACTGGCAAGCACAATGATCCGAGTTTGATCCCTGGTCCCACAGGCTGGGCGGTCTTGGCCCTGGATGCATGTACCCACTGTGCAGCCCCAGTACCTGCTGTGCTGTCACGAGCCTGCAATCCCAGCACTTGGGAGGTTGAGCCAGGAGGGTCCCAGAGTTTGAGACCAGAGTTTGAGTTGGAGGCTACAAAAGTGAGCACAAGCCCAGCTTAAACTGCATAGTGAGAGCCTGTCTCTAAGCATGCATGCATGCATAAATACATAAATACATACATAAATAAATAAATAAATATAATTTCCGGTTTTAGTGTAAAGGTCAAAAGCTCATCCATCTAACAAAACCGTTTTCACCAACATGAGAAGTATTCCTTCTCATAATTTTGTTGCTTTCTTTATTGACTTTTTAAAACATCTAGTTAAACATGCACTTCTGTTTCCCTTGAAGTTGAAATTTTGATGGATATACAAGGTATCCTGGGGACAGTTGGAAGCATCTATTCACTGCTGCTTGGATTCTGGGGTGATTGTTGTGAAGTTGGGGCTCCATAAGCAGTGCTGCAGGGTTTTACATTTGAGTTATTCTTTTATTATGACTCCTTGAAAAACATTTTTTGAAGATAAAAGATGAACGAATATCCCAGTTGTGTTTTTATTTTATTTATTTATTTATTTATTTTTGTCTTTTTGAGACAGGGTCTCATTATGCAGTTGAGGCTGGCCCTGAGCTCACTTTTGTAGCCCAGTCTGGTCTCGAACTCACACCAATCCTCCTGCCTCAGCCTCCCGAGTGCTGGGATTACAGGCGTGAGCCACCACACCCGGCTCAGTTGTGTTTTTAATAAACAAAATTTGAAGTCAAACATGTGAGTCTAGAACTATTCAATGAATTTTGTCACTTTTTCCAATTTCAGTTATTTTCAATATTATACAGAGAGTCTGACATTTCAAATGAACATCCAGTTATTCACTATGTTCAAGATCTGCTACACACGTGCTTTGGAAAGCACAACTGTGGAACAGGTAAGGCCTTTATTCTCACTGCAAAATCTCCAATATTTTCCTTTTCACCTCAGAAGTCTCTGAGAACAACTGAGTCAGAGGAAACAGGAGGACGATGAGGCAGAGTTTGTGCAGACGGCACCATCAGAATTTAGAGGCCAAGCAGCTTCGTGCAAGAGGACTCCTAGGAGCACTCTTCACAGGAAAAGAACCAACGTGTGCACTGTAGAGTGATTTACAGCAAGGGACTGGCTGAGGTAACTGTGGAGAAGGGCGAACCCAACCTGTGCTCCTAGGTAAAAGGTGCAGTGGAAGCCTCAGGCATTTTGCTGGCAGGACCCCCTGCCCTTCTGGAGGGCGATCTTTCTCTCTCCCACCACAATGTCCAAAGGAAGACACTTGTGGAATTACTCGAATGGGAATTTGAATCCCAAGGCCCCTCCCCCTCACTAACCTACTAACCTGTGAGACCTTGGGAAAATTAAACTCTCATAGAGTCCACTGTGAAGAATAAAGGAGACCACCTAGTGAAAAAAAAGTGTCTAGGCTGTGCTGGCCAGGGTTCAGAGGTCAGAGTGAAAATATACTGTTGGCATCCAATAGTCAGAGGTCAAGAATCATGTTTTTTTTTTTTTTTTTGTGGGACCGGGGTTCAAACTCATGACCTTGCACTTGTCCAGCAGGCACTTGTGCCTCGGAGCCATCTCCCCAGCTCCTAAGAATCATGTTTGTCACCCCACCAGGCAAAGGTGAACCCCTGAAACAAAGAATCAGCCATCTGTAGGTGGTAGTGCCTAGGTCCGATAGCATTCAGTAAATGGTAGTTTCCACCTTACATTAAGTCTGGAACCCAAATTGAGTAGAATTTTTTTTTCCGTGGGTGGCCACTTCTGAAGGCTTGTTTTATAAAATATTTAATTGCTCTGCTGTTGGATGGTTCAACTATAATTTGGAGGCCCCAAAGAAGAAAATTCTGTTCAGAATGTTTTATAAAAATAAAATATGAAAGGAAACAAATTTCAGAACATCTAAAGTCTAACTCTCAAAATAAATAAATAAATAAAGTCTAACTCTCTGTTGTTCCCTTGGCAAAACTCTGGCCAAATGAAGACTCTAGTTCCAAGGTCCTGTGCTCTATGAACCAATCTTTACAATTTCCTACTGACTTAGGAGTGTATTTATAAATGTATTTATACATTTTTCCTACCTGCAACATACATTAGACATAAAACAGAACTCACAACCAAATTGTTAAATTTGGTTCAATCTTATGTGGAACTTCTAGGCTAAAAATAAGACTGAAATACACCATCAGTTTTCAGGCCTTCTCTGAAATATCTTAGTATTATTGCCCGGTTGTAGGTTATGTCCAGATTCTTGATGTCTGGAACAAAGATTTGAATAGAATGTCCAAGAGTAGCAGCAAAATCAAAGATTTATTTGAAGAGGAACAGACAAGACCTCCCTACAGGTCGGGGCAAGCCAGAGAGAAGAGCTCAGAGCCCTAAGTCAGCCTGGTACCGAGGGTTTCAAATGGTAGGGTTTGGGTGGGATTGACTGTTGGTCTGAGGATTGACTTCTACCCGTGAGTGGCTGCACTCAGCCCCTCCTGGGCAGTAGAACTTTTATTGCTGTAGCCCTTAAAGGAACTGTCATAGTACACAAAGCCCACCAGTATGTGTGTATGTGTGCGTGTGCGTGTGCGTGTGTGTGTGTGTGTGTGTGTGTGTGTGTGTGTGTGTAAATGGTGGGTGTCATATCTAGGTAGTCAATGACAATGACATAGTGATGGGGTCGGGGTTTGCTAAAGGCTAGATGAAACCAAGGAGTGTGCGCCTGGGGGCCTAAAGCAGATCTACCTGTTTACACTTTCCCCATTGTCCTTAGAGCTAGGCACCTAGATCTTGGGCTGATGCTTAATTTAGAAAGCAGATCTGGTACAGCTAGGACCAAAGTAGTGAGGAATTCACTTTGCTCCATCCAGCTGAGCTAGAGCACCACCCTAAAGCCATCCCTCCCTAATCACTTTCCCCTCCACCCAGTGGAGCTTGGGTGCCACCACAGGAGCATTCCCTATAATCTCAGACCAAAGCACGTGCAAGTTCTTTGTTCCCAAGAGCCTAATTTACCTGCTTGTAATCTGCAAAAAGAGCAAAAGCAAGTATCATTGGATAGGCTTCTTGCATGAAAGTTGCGTGAAAAGAAAAAGACTCCCGTAGACAGCAGTGATTCCACTAGTGATGGTGGAGTTCTCCTACACAACAACCCTCTTCTCCTTTGTTTCCCTTATCCCGGCCCCTGGGACTGGGCTGTCACCAGGTTTACAAAGGTATATGCAGATGAGTTTGCTGATTTTTCTTTATTTTTTTTATTTTGTTATTCTCTATTGTATCACAGTATCATGATCATTTTTATGAGTATTTGGAAGGCAGCTATGCTCACCACTATACCACCAACACTGCACTTTTATGAGTATTTGGGACTGTGGAATGAATTTTGATTATTTCTTACAAGTAAATTTGCATTGATATACAAGTACTTTGGATTACAAACATGTTTCTGGAATGAATTATGCTCATAAACCAAGGTTTACTGTACCTTGGCTTGTGTTTGTCTATAATTAAAATAGGTCTATGGGGATTTTAAAAATCAGTAAACTTTAAGTATTATAGTTCATGTGTTCTAGAGGCTTTTTATCAATTTTTAAAATAATTTGCAGTGATATAAGAAAATTGAAATTCCCAAAGCTCCATAAAAATCGGGTGTCTTTTCATGAATACACACACATACACACACACACACACACACATATATATATATATATATGCAAAGTTAATTTGGTTTAATTTTTATTTTTTATTACTGCATGTTTGCAGCCCATAATGTTTACATTCTCTATGAGGAATTGGTTCATGTACATAACTTGCCTTAATTTGCTTTCACTATTATTTTTGTGTGTGTGTGTGTGTGTGTGCAAGGTTTCACTGTGCAGCTCGCTCGCATCAGCCATCCTCTTGTTTTCTGCCTCCCCAGCACTGGGATTACAGCCATGCACCACACCCAGACTTGGTCCCTGGCTCAGCGTGCCTGGGGGAAGGGTCTGCAATGCGTGTGGTGCTGGGAATCAAACCACAGTCCCTACGCTTGCTTAAGCATCGCTTAGGCAGCTGAGGTATCTTGCTGGCCCTTTAATTCCTTTCCAAATCCTCTTTCCCTCCCCTCTCTCTCCTATTCCTTTGTCTCTTGATCCACTTCTTTGAGATAAATCTATCTCCCTACTTCCTGTTAGCTAACTTTAAGTCTTGCAATATTTATATCACATGCCTGATCTATTTTACTTAATATTATAATCTCAAGATGCATCTACTTTCCTATAAAAAGGGCCAGCCAAATAACTCAGCTGATTAAAGTGCCTGCAAGCAGGCTCAGGGGCTGGGGTTTCCATCCCCGGACCTGCCATGCCAGCCCCACTCCCGAGGTGCACTGAGATGGCAATTGAGATTGGGTGTTGTGGCGAGCACCTGTAATCCTACCTTGTATGAGGCCATGAATGGGTAGATCACTATGAGTCTGATCTACAAGTGAGACCTGAACACCCTGTAGACCCTTCTCTAGATACAAAAATATATATATATAAATCTTATAAAAGATTTATCTTTTCAGTTTTAAAGAGCAAAGCCAAGAAAAACAATGATAAAAAATTTTAAAACAAGATAGTAGGAAATTAATAGTGGTTCTTATATCACATAGCACTTTCTTCAAATTATAAAATATAGACACGCCCAACTGACCAAACAGTCTAACCAGAAACCATTCCTATCAATGAACTAATAGAAATTAGTAGTATAATTATTTATCTTTCTTTATGGCATAGTAATGTTCCATTGTGTGTAACTAGCACATGTTCTTTGTGTGTCCCTCTGTTGATTAGCTCTAGCTGCTAGGAATTGTCCTGCTATAAACGGGTGCCTACGTGTCGCTGTAACCTAATCTATTTGAACTGTGTGGGGGAAGACACCTAGCAGGAGAACAGCTGGGGCCAGTGTGATTTCTAGCTTCAGTTTTTCTGAGGAATCTATACTCATTTCCCACCTCCACCTTCTAAGTGCCGGGATGGCGGGGGCGCGCCACCATGCCTAGTTTTGTTCATTGTTAATCACATGCATTCCTTAAACATCAATATCTTTTTTAAATCCATACTTTTTTTTTTGCTTCACTTTACCTCTTCCTCCTTCTACTTATCTGTACAGCTAAAGGAGGACTATTTGTTCCTTTATTCACAAGTGACAGGCAGACACACGCCTGCATATACATGCATACCCCCATGTACATATATATGTACTTTTTCTCAGTGGGGCTTTTACCTTAGTTTCTTAAAACACTTTATATAACTACATGCAGAGAGAGTCCCCCCCACAAAGTGAGTTTTGCTGATTTATGAGTTTTGCTCTCAGAATCATGACCTACAGGATGAAATATACCAGAATGTGTTCAAACATGTTCTTTGTGTCCCTTTCTTTATCTGCCTCTGTACAAAAATGGCTGTAATTAATATTTGTCTATAGGGCTGGTGAGGTAGCTCAGCACACTAAGCACCTGCTTTGGCAAGCGCAGGGACCAAGGTTTGATTTCTGGTTCCACAGGCTGCGCCAGTCCAGGCCCTGGTGGCACATGCCTATAATCCCAGTCCTGGGAGGCTGAAAAGAGGAAGATTGCTACAATTCTGAGCTCTGTAGTGAAACCCTGTACCAAATACATAAAAAATAGAAAAGAAATACTTGCCTATATGGTGTTGATGTATCATAAGCCCCAATCCACCTTTTCCTTCCTTTAGTCTCTCGATTCGGCCAGCAGTGCATGCAGTTCATCCCCATAAAGCTCTGGAATCTGTGCTCCATGGTGCTCTCCAGGGCTGCTGCCCCATCTGGGCCTTCACAGCATCTAGTCTAGCTGGGACCACTGTCAGCAGCCTCTTCGCGGCTTCTGCGTCAGATGTAATCCTTCTCCTTCACCCCATCACTCTGTCTCCCAATTATAATTCCTTCTGCTTTCAGGCTTATCTTTATGACATGAAGACAGATATTACATTTTCTCCATAGCTCCTTAGGATGCATACAGTGCAGCTGGCTAAACCTTAAAGAAAAGCGAAGGCCCTGGAGGTGACAACTGGAAACCGGAACCAAGAGAGGACCAGGAACAGCTAGCAGCAGCGGTGCCAAGCTCCAGGGCAGGCCCAGTTCGTTCCCTCTCAACTCTTAGCTCCTGCTTAACTTCAGCTGATGAGTGTCTCAGGGAGTGTGGGCCAGACTGGCTGCTAAGTTGCCGCACAAAAAAACCTGGAAATCAGTTTTATGAACTTCTACGGAAACTTTCCATCTTACAGGTCACATCCATGGCGGCACAGGCTTGGAACCCCAGCATTCTAGGAAGCTGAAACAGGAGGATTGCCAATTTGATTCTAGCCTGGATGGTTTATACCCTGTCTCAAAATTGTTTTTTAAAAAATCATTTAAGGACAGGGGAATGTAGCTCATTGTAAAGGTCCTGGGTTCAAGCCACCCTCCCCAAAGTCATTTGTCCAGGATCAATTGGACCCAAATTGATAAAGATCTTTATTGAAAGCTTGCTCATATCCTATAGCTATTTTTTAAATGTTCTCATTCTATTTTCTTTTCTTTATTATTTATTTGTTGCGTGCATGTGTGTGTGTGTGTGTGTGTGTGTGTGTATTTCGTACAGGGTCTCACTACACAACTTGGACTGGAAGTGATCCTCTTGTTTCACCCTCATCAGTGCTGGGATTATACACATGCACCATCTCATCCAGTCTCAGTGGCCAGCTCAGCACCCAGGCCAGCATGGCATGTGATACCAGGGATTGAATCCAGGTCCATGGGCTTGCCAGGCAGGTGTGTAGATTACTGAGCTATCTCCCCTCCCACACACAAAAAACCATGTAGTAATAATAGAAAATAAAAAGCAGAAGCCATTATGAACTTCCAAGCCCTGATTTATATTCCTAGAACTCAGCTTCGCAAGGGTCTTGTCCCTCCCCCGAGCAGTACAGGCTCGGGCCCCTCTCAGTGGGGGCCTAGGCTTTGCCATCTTTCATTGCCTTCTCTGGAGTTCATTATTCTCTTCAAGAATTTAGACACCTATTTTCCAGAATCTATACCTAATGTTAGAAATAAAAAAGAAACTTTATTTCCTTTAAAATCTCACAGGCATGGAAATAAAATTTCTAAAATCATATCCAGGACTAGTGCTGTCACAAGAAAAGCAGACATCAAACGCTGCCAACCAGAGACAGCGAGCAGATCCCAACAGGCAGATGCACCTCAGCCCCAACAGAAACCCAACTTTCAAATTGTTGAAGTTCGTGACTATGGCATGATGCCAGCAGTGAAAGATGGCTTGGAGCCACTGTCTAATTCCAACTCTAGGTACACCCAGTGAGGTGACCCTCATCCAAGCCCCCGCAGCACGAGGGAGACTCTTAAAGACAGCCCTGATCCGAAGCTTCTGTGGCTTTGGCTTGATAGGCTTACGAAGGACAGGGGAAGGCCAGAGTGGTCTGCTACATGGTGGACCTTAGTCCCTAAGTAATAAACCCGAGTATTGGCAGGGTGAGGGCCGGAAGACTCATTCCTCAAGGCCATAAGTTTGGATGCCTCTTGGACTTGTGGCTGTGCAGGGTATTTTCTAACCATGCATTCTGGGAGGTGTTGGGCTTGTGGCCCCCAGGTGCCTTATCTCTGCACAATCATCTTATGTGTACCTCAGTGTCTTCATGTTCAATGTCTTTTGTGGACGCATTATTGCTCCTCCTTGGGCCATACAGAAACATGGAGAAAGCCAGTACTCCATAGGGTCATGGAGAGCCAGGAACTGCTCCTCTATTTAGCTGAGTGTGGGTGACTTCTATCAGAGTAAATCTAAGCTGAGGACAAATGGGACCTCATTGATTTTTCTTATTGCATTTGCTTAATTTTCTTAGTCTGCCTTAATCATAGGGCTGTGTAGCTTTAAACATATAGAACAACACTACCTAAAGAATAAATTTCTGATAAAACCTCAAGATTAAAGGTTAGCAGGGAAGATTCCAGCCGCAGCAAGTTATGTGGTTCACAAGGTTGAGTCATCTCTCAGATCCTGACCATGAACCATGAGATATCTTCCCCTGGCTGAAACTTTCCAAGTACATTTCCATGACAAAGAAAGTTTAGCCCTGGAAAGGCAACCCTTCTAGACCAGGGCTCAGAAGGGATAGGTAGATATGTAGTCTATGCATTAGGAGAGGGCTTGGGTCATGTTAAAAGTAATTTCATAGGCCAAGGACATAGCTCAGCAGCACAGGCAAGGTCCTGAGTTCAATATATATATGTATATATATGTTGAAAAAGTCTTTGGTCATAGTATTTAAAAGACCAAGAATAGGAGTGTTGGGGAAAGAAGGCCAAAGCTTTTTTTTTTTTCTTTTTTAAAAAGGGTAACAGTCTCTACAAAGCATTATTTTTCAAAATAATAACAGTCATGTTGCAAGTGTTCATTTCCTGTGAAAACAGGGTTGGGGAGCATTGGAAAATGCTAACATCACCAAAATGACCAAAACAGAGAGCTTGGGAAATTGGGAAGCAGCTCTTCTGGCCTAGAGGCAGGGACCGACGTGTGGGTTGCTCGCACTAGGCAACCGGACGGGTGCTCTAAACCACACAAAAACATCCTGGGTAAGAAAGGCCACAATCTTTAGACAGAGAAGTGGGAAATATCAGACGACAGAATCAGATAAGATAGAGCAAAACTAAACCAAACCAAGCCAGACCAGCTCAGGCAGATGCTAAGACAACCTGCAACACAAATTGTTCTGAAATTGTGCAAAGGGTTTGGGGAAAAAGACTTAAAAGGGACCTATAAAAGCTGAGGACATTTAGAAAGCACTTTATGTGATGTTGGTGGGGAATAAAAAGAATCTGACCCGTGTCCACTAAATCCTTCTGGAATTATATGGTGTAAGCATCCCCAAAGTGTCTGCGAGCTGCAGAAGTCTTCTAACTCAGACTTCTCAGCTTACAGGTGAAGAAGTTGAGGCCTGGGCAGGGGACACAGCTGTTTAGTGTACACAGGATTCCCACTCTGAGTTCTGGGTTTCTCTGTGATTTCCAAATATGCCACTTGACTAGGAAACTTCTTTAGTTCAACACATACCAGGGACTTACTTTTGGCTAAATCTTGTGGCAGCAATTAGTCAAAGATGCACGAATAACATGGTTGAATGGGCCCACGCTTCAGAACTAGTTCTACTGTGTATACCAGATAAAATCATCAGTAGGTTCGAACTATCTGGGTAAATGCATATATGAAAATGCTAAGCGAGACAAGAGGAGACAAAAATCATATATATGTCGTGATCTCATTCTGTTGAAAATTCACAGAAATATGAGAAATGCAGTAACCTACAGATGAACTCAGCGTTATGGGCCGGGCTAAGCCCTAATGCTGGAACCACGGAACCCCAGTCTGCACTCCCTGGGTAATCCGTGGGTGTTGTCCTGGAGGCCTCCCAGGCTCAAAGCACTCTCCTACGGGGATGGGAGTGCACAGAGGACAAGATTTTGATCCTGACTCGAGAGAAAACACCTTCCAGGGGGCCCGTCCGCAGCGCAGCGGCTGTAGTCTTTGCCGGCCGGGTCGCCGGGGGAACTGAGTTTAGGGCTTCGAGCGCTGGGTGCCTCAGGCGGGGCCTTCTAGGGAGAAGTCCTGAGTGCAGCGTGGCTGGGGACCCTGGGCTCCTCCCCCAGAAAGCGGTCCAGTCTGTGGGCCCGAGGGGACAGGCCTAGGTAGGGAACATGACTGGAGCCCCTCGAGCGAGTCCTAGAGATGATAACAAGGGGCGCCAGCGCGATGCACGGCATGGGAGCCGCTCAGGTCTTTTGCCTTAACGTCGAAGTGACTCCGCGTGCGCTCGGGATGCCGAGGTGTGGGCGGTGGATCACCCCACCCCAGGATCACCCCGCCCCCGCCCCTCCTCCTGCCTCTTACCCCCTCCCTCCTGTAGCCCCCCAGTTCCCCTGCGTCATCGCCGCACCCCTTTGTTTTTACTTGCCGCCGCTAGGCTCCGCCACCGCCACCTCCGCCGCAGTCGCTGAGCACTCGGGGAACAGCAGCGTGGTCAGGGCAGAGGCCACCGTCCCCTAGCGCGCCCGGAGCGCTCGCGTCCGCGGGGCAGCGCCCTGGACGGCCTTAGACGCCTTACCGGTAAGGACAGACGCCCGGCCAGGGCCGACCGTAGAGCCCGCACAGTCCCGGGAGGCAGGACCCCGCCGCGGGCGTCCCTGGAGGGCGCCGCAGAACGGGCTCTAGCAGCCGCGGGGCGAGCAGCTGCCCCGCGTAGGCGGCCGTGGGTCCGGCCTCGCAGATTTAGTGCGAGCAGCAGGGGCGTTTGCGCCGGGGTAGAAGCGCAGCTCAGGTACTTCAGCTGCTCCAGAAGGGATCCGCTTCATTTTTAGGATTATTAACGCATGCCTTTGAAAAAGGTGCAAAACCCCTTCCTGGAAAGCCTGCTCTTTCAAAGCCTCCTTGGCAGAGTTACTGTGAAAGCTAGAGCGGCCCCCGCCCGTGGAATCCGCCCTGCTTCCAGCTACCCCAGCAAAGACAAGCGAAGCTGAAAGGCGAGGGACTCATCAAAATTGGCCAAGAATTTCGAGCTGCTGGGGCTTAGCGACGGGCACACAGGGTTACCGTTTACTCAGGGCTTTCTGTAGGCTTGACATGGAAAAATTGTGGCAGCACCCCCCGCGTCGTTTCGCTGACTACGGCTGGTTTAAAAAGAAGCGGCCCGTCATTTCTCGCCCCCACCCCATGGACCCTGCTCTTTTGTGAAATCAAGTTTCACCTTATTCCAAGGACGTTTGTCTTGTCGGAGGATTGTTAAAAGTTCATTTGCTGCTGGGGGAGGCGGAGATTGTGCTTGGAATCAGTTTTATGCCTTAGAAAAAAAGAATGATAAAATTTCAGCCAAATAACACATCTAAGTTTGAACGTAATAAATAACCACGTATCATGCGAACTTTTATTTTTATTTAAAACGTTGCATAAATTTATTTAGGGTGAGAAGGGGGTAAACATAGATACTCACTCTACTTTTCTTCCAGATATCTGGGAAACCGGTATACTTTTAAATATCTTTTTCACGTTTTACGATGTGAGATTTTTTTTTTTTTTTTTTTAGAAAGGGTCTACAGAATGTTGAGGATCTCACTACTAGATTGGACTCATAGAGATCCGCCTGTTTACAGCCTCCCAAGAGCTGGGGTGACAGGCCCCACAAACCCAGTCTCCACTGCAGTCTTAGCGCGCCGCGGGGGCGGGGCCAGCTCAGTAGGTGGGGGATCCAAACCCCAGCCCCTGCGCCTGCTTGCAGGTACTTTAATCCGCTGAGCTATTTGGCTGGCCCCATGTGAGATTGTTTAGTATAGGCTTTCTACACACAGTTTGCTTATTAAATGTTAAAATAACTGCTCGTGCGAGTGGAGGCTCATTTCCCTGCCTGGGTAAATCATTTATCTTTCTGCCCCCGAGGTCTCAGTGTCCACGTGCATACTGCATTCCAGCAGGACCATCACACTCAGGATCTGGGAGGGTGAGGCCGCCTCAGTTTAGCACTGAATTGACTTCGCAGATGAGAAATCTGAGATGGGAGGTTAGGAAAGAGCTAGAGCAAATAATCAGTGCTCAAGTCATTATTTTAAAACCTAAAAAAATTTAAAAGCTTCATTTAGGTAAAGCTGATGTGTGATTAGCCAAGAACATTGAGACCGTAACTTGTGTGAGAGCCTGAAAGTTTAACAACCCTAATGCATTTATAGATATTCTTTCCTTTCAAATTCCTACTTTAAAATATGTGGAGATATGTCAGGAGCTGTATGATAGGCACTTCATAAATCAACAAACTTAAGAGCTAGCAGAGTTCCCACGGCGAAAATCTAGTGTCACTTACTGCAAATTTTATTTTCACACAGCACATCTTTTGCATAAATTGAGATGTATGTGTTCTGGAAAAATAGCTCACTGAACAAAGAGAGACTTTTTTTTTTCTTTTATTATGATGAGAAACAGAAGTTGTGCGTTCCTGCAAAATAATTATCTGTGTAACTTGACCACCTTTCTTTCCCCTCAGGGCTGCCAATCTTTTAAAGCAGACGTTACTTCTTCATTCCTGAGACTAAGCTTGAAAAGAGTGCTGTGGTATGACATTTGGAGTAGCAGCTGGCACACCGTCAATGAGCTGCCTTGCCATTTATTCTCAGCACAGAACCGGGGGAGCCTGTCGTTTAGTCACAATTAGAAAGTATTCGATAAACATATGTGAAATACTTGGCAGATTCGAGTTTTCCCTCGGTGTTGAAACGGCCTGCATCGAGTCTGGCAGGGCGTTCCACGGTGCTGTAGGTCCCCGAGTGTGCTGGCGCTCGGAGAGTTGTCTGGCTGGAGACCGCGCTGTTAGCAGCGCTCGGCTCGGCAGGGTGGGCTCCGGAGCCCCCAGGTGGCTTTTCTGAACGTCCCGGGTGGCTACCACGTGGTACACTCTAGGCAGACCCTGTCGGTCGATCTCTCTTGGCTTAGTTTACATTCTCTTTCACACCTGCGTGAACCGAAGCAGTTCGAATGCCTGAGGCCGTTCGCCATCTAGTGGTAAGGTCCCCGCTGCTAGCATGTGTGCTCCTCTGCAGGACGGGTGACGGAACCTTCCACCACGGAGTGAGCTACCGGTGTTGCTTCACTTCGGGCTTGCTTTGGAGCTGCAGGAGATCCTGGAAAATTAGAGTTCAACCTAGTAGCTGAGAAGAACTGTCGGAGAGATCTGATGAAAAGGCTTTAAAGTGCTACAGCACGGATAACCGTATGCGTTTGTTGGATGAGCAGATTTATTGACCCTATTCCAATTCTTTTCCCCCTCTTCCACACTGCTCCTTATCACCATTAAAATATGTCATGATCTTTTTAGTTCTAAAACTGAAATATGTATGTTTTTTCCTCACAATTTGTCTTGTATGTTCAAGGTCCATAAACCAAGTATTCTTTTCTACTTCGTACCACTTTTATGATTTCTTTCTTTTAAACATCCGGGACTGACAATTTCAGAATTCCCATGGTTTCCTTGAACTGTTGCAACTGATTACCAGACAGTTGCAACAACTCCAATTTATTGTCTTACATAAAACTTTATTTTTTTTATTTATTGATTGATATAGGGTCTCACTATACAGTTCAGATCCCTAGTGATGCTCCTGGTTCAGCCACTCCAGTGCTGGGGAGCGGGCATGGTGCACTTGGCATTCTGGGGAGGCGTGGCACACAGTGCTGGGAATCGAACTTGGGTCCTTGCACTTGTCAGGCAGGAGCTTAGACCGCCGAGCTATCTCCCCAGCTTTTATGTAAAGCTTTAGTGACTTAAAACAATGCAAATTTATGACCTTTTGTGTCTGAGGCCAGAAGCAGGCATCGGGTCCTCGGGGCTGTGCTAGAAGCTCTAAGACACAGTGTCTCCTTACCTTGGGCCAGTTGTTGAAGTCACGCAGCTTTTTGAGGCACAGACTTGAGTTACACTGACGTCTGCTATTTTCATTTATTTATTTTTCTTGTTTCAGAACCTTTGTTTGTTTATTCACTCATTTTTATGGCCGGCTCAGACCACCCTGAGGGCAGGGCTGGCGCAGCATGTAGTGCCGGGGATCGAACCGAGGTCCCTGAAGCCGCCCAAGCTTTCCCAAGCAGGCGCTTTAGATCACTGAGCCATCCCACCAGGCCCATGTGCTGCTATTTTCAAAGCTCGGGTTCCCTTCAGTCCCGCCTGCCTCCTCTTGGAAGAGCCTGGTACTATACTGGCCTCATCTAGTTTATCCAGGATAATTTCCCCATCTCGCTATTTTTAAGGCAATCACGTTTGCCATATCTCTTTTTAAAACACAGCGCAGGTTGTGGGGAGCAGGGTGCTGATTAGTGTGGATGTTATGTGTGCACAGCAGTGTGCTAGGAAGCAGGCAGAGGTGTGTGAAATGCTGTGCAAATACTGACCTAGGAGTTGTTTAAGAAATGGGTCTCAAGGGCCAGTGAGATAGCTCAGCAGTCTAAAGCTGCCTGCTTAGGCAGGCTTAGGCAACCACAGGGACTGAGGTTTGATCCCCGGCACCACATGCTACACCAGCCCCACCCCCAGGGCAGGCTGAGCCGGCCATAAATAAATAAATAAATATTCTTTAAAAAGAAAGGAATGGGTCTTGCTGTGTTGCCTTAGCTGGCCCTGGAGTCTCGAGGGCAGGGGCCCCTCCCATGTCAGCCTCCTGAACAGCTGCAGCTACACAGTCTTGTGCTGCCACGCCCTGCTTTCTCAGTTTTTAACTCTTGATGGTGGATCATGATAATAATAATAATCATAATCATAATACTATCTGCAATGTGTTGGGTGATTACTGTATGCTGGACATTTTTCTCTAAAAGTAGCTATGGCAGCCATGGAGACCGGTATCTCTATTAGCATCTTTCCAAAGTGCTCTAAAGTAGATCCCTGTTTAATAAATGTACAGAATGTGTAGACACCAAACCTCTTTGACAGTCACACTGCTAAGAAGTGGCAAGTGTGAGCTGACTGAGCTGTGACATCACTGCCCTCACAGCCACTGGACCCCCTTACCCCCTTTCCCCAACTTCATGATGTTGCTTTGGAACTAGGCCCCTTTGAGGGCTTAAATCCTCTTTCATGCTATGCTCCAATCACTGATTAACACTGAGTAAGGCTACAGTGAATGGATCAGGGATTAAGCTTTATGAAATATGTTTTCTTCTATCTCTAATGCCTGAAGCTGCAAGTAAGAAGAGTTTGCAAGTATCAACCAGAACATACCCCATATGTTTAATGCTCATTTGATACTTGTTTACTGTCCACGTCACACTCCTCCTCTCCGGCTCTGGCCTTTTGCCTAGGATATCACTTCTTTCCAGTGCTATTTAAGGTATCTGGGCCAGGCCACAGGGTCTCTCTGTTGGGTGCCAATCTTTGCTGAGCAGGTGGAAGATGAGAGGAGAGGATGCAAGCTTGAATTAACCTTTGCATTAACCTTTGGGTTAACACACAGGCAGGGATGCTTGAGGGACAAGGGCCTGGGGTAATGAATGCCTAAATAAGGAAGCCAGGTTTTAAAAGGTGGTTATGATCTAGGGGGCTGGCTCAGTAGTCTAAGCACCTGCCTGGCAAGTGCAAGGACCAGGTTTTGATTCCTTGTACCACATGTCGAGGTGGTCCCACACCATGCCATTCACTGAAAGCAGGCATGGTAGCTGTGTTAGTTAGGGTTCTGTCATTGCTGGGACAAATACTTTACACACAAGTATTCTTTTACCTTAGAGAAGGAAAGGTTTATTTAGCTCACAGTTACTGGAGGTTTCAAGACATTGCCCCCACTCTATAGGGTCTGGAGGAGAGGCCGGGGTGCTGCTGTGTCCATGATAATCTGCTCCATGCCTCCAAGAGAGGACACCAGGTGGGTGGAGGGAGAGGCTCAAACTGTCAGTTTAAACATCTGTGCCCCTCTGGCCCCACCCCTTAAGCACCCCCTGGTCCCCTGGCCCCGCCCCTCAAGTCGTGTGCTTGACAGCCTCATGTAAGGCTTTGCGGGGGACAACTAGACACAGCCCATAACAATAGCACACACCTGTAATTCCAGCGCTGGGCAGGCAGAGACAGGAGGATTCCTGTGAGTCGGAGCTGCATAGCAAGACTCTACCAAATCAATCAGTCAATCAATCTCTAAGAGCTGAGGGGTTGGGGAGATAGCTCAGTAGAATAAGTGCTTGCCTGACAAGTGCAAGGGCCTGAGTTCAATTCCTGGTTCCAAAAAAAAAAAAAATCTTTAAAAGCTGGGTATGCACTCATTGGCATGTCCTACCTACCATATGCAGTAAGAGGTTGGTGTTGTCCCCTCTTGATTGCCTTGAAACTTATCTTGAAATAAAAATATTTGACTGTAAATTTGTCAATTTAGGAACTGCATGCTGTATATCTTTGGCTCATCAACACTTTCAAAGTGGCATGAATTCCCTCCATTAGAGTAATAATGAGAAAATACGCGCTGACTGCTGACTGCACTGTGGCCCGGTGCTCTTTGCATCTATTATCTGATGGGATTTTATGGTAGCATTTAGAGGTGGACTCTTTTACTCCCTGCTTTGCTGGAGAGGAAAGTGAAAGCCGGAAAATGAGTGAGCTACCAAATTCATAGACCTAATTGATGCCAAGACAGGACCCGCACCCAAGTCTTTCTCCACATGTAACCATAATGTGGCTGTAGATGCACAGATATTCTGAACACTATGAACAATCTTGCTATCTGAGAAAATATAAACAATGAAAGAGTAATTCCTAAGTCACCTCTTGTGCTTATGCGTGCTCATTTCTATTAATAGACTGGGTACAGATGGGCGATGACATCTGGGCCACCAGGGAGCGCTCCTCACACCCACACATTCGCAGGGGTTCTCTCTCCGGGACCTTCCCTCAGTCAGGTACATTCGCACAGTTCACAGACAGCATAGAGAGTGATGGGTACAACCTCACCTTAATTAACCAAAATTGGAATTTGAAGCCCTAAATTCAAGACACCTGAAAAGTGACGGGTGGGGGCAGAGGAGGCCAAGGCACATGACAGCTCCTTAAATACTACAGCTGCGTCACGAGTTGGGACCACATCTCTTCAGTTCAGTGAGTCAGTGCTCCTGGCCCAATGGGCACGGGCACAGCACCGACTGCCCGAGTTGCAGATTGCACCACCAAGAAGAGCTATCATTGACACTGACATTTTGCCACAAGGCAAAGTTAGATTTTCCAAAGGAAAGTGTCGTTAAACATTTGTCCACTTTTCAATTACAGACCAAATTAGACAGGCTAACTAAAGCCCTGTCCTCTTATTACTGTGATGCAGAGGTCATATTACAAAGCACTCTGCCCATGCCATGCCCAAGGATAAATGTGGGCATGGCCTCCCTCCTGCTGTATCCTGTAGTGGAGCTCCTGCCAGGGCCAGAGAACTGTGGCACCACACGATCCCTGGCTCTGGGTGTTGGAGGCACTGCAGAGAAGCCTACTCAATGTGATTCTTGCTCACTGTACTAAGCCATTATAAAAGTTATGTTTTATTTGTTAAAGCTTAAGCCATTTAATATTACTATTTGCTAACATGGTAAAAAAAAAAAAAAAAAAAAGAGCCAGAATCAATGTCTTTCATAAAGATGAGCCAATGTTATCTGAAACCCAGTTAAGCATTCGTCACTGGCAAGGCCTCCTTTTGGGGTAGAGGTCAAGCTGCTATGCCAGGACCTTGGTTGCCACAGGCGCTTGAAAACTTCACTGTTAGGATCCTCTGGAAAGTCGGTTAGAACACAGCAGGAGACACCTGCCCTTTGTTGAGGAGGGCTTCCAACTGTAGGTGTCAGGTGGGCTCTGAGAACGAGTGCTTTTTTCCGAGATCCCAAGTGGCGTTGCAGCTGCTAATGCGGAGGCCGGTCTGAGAAATGCTGGTCTCATGTATCCTTTGGGCGAACAAGCAAAATTTGGGCTTCAAGCGTGGCTTCCTTCCCCTGGCTAGTGGGTGAAGCCAGGACCTTCACTGAGCTACACCCCCAACCCTTTTTATTTTTATATTATGATCTTCCCAAAATGCACAGCTGGGGCTGAACTTGCCAATCCCCCGCTTCCCCTCCAGAGCATTGGGATCACAGCTGACCTCGATCCTTCACCGCCCCGAGAGTGATTACCTGAGCATGTGTTTGCCTGGGCATTTGTTGCTTTGTATCAAGTGTAGTTTACAAGGGAGTGAGGGGATTAGACGTTTCAAAAGTTTCTGTCAAGTCCTTTTGGTAAGATCATAGATTGAAAAAAAAATCAGTGCATCATACTCACTGAACAAATGAAATTATACTTGAATAAAGTTGGACTCTGATGGGTTTTTTCTTAAAGGTCTACAGAATTATAGTGAAGGGCACATGTTCTATTTAGTAAAGAGTACAGGAAATTCTAGATTTAAGATCCATGTCCTAGTTCAATGGTTTACATAGTAAGCAGTCATCTTGGTTTTAAAGGGCTAAGAGGAATGAGGAGATCGTAGCACACATGTTGACAGCACTATCAATCATCTGAAAATATGGTTGTGGAAGGACTGAGGGAGAAAAGAATGGAAGCCTGGTGTGGGCAGAGGGGTTAGGACTGGTGGAGCCAAAGTTGGGTGATGAACCATGAATGGCTCTGAAGGCCAGGGTGCACCCACTTAGAAGGTTGTTTAATCTCAGTAAAATCTGAGTGAGGTGGAAAGTCAGGGTTCCTCCTTGTGGTTAAGGTACTTTCAGGCTCAGAGCTTCAATGAAATAGGTAACATTTACAGACGAAACCCTAAAGCTCCTCTCTTTTCCTATTTTTAAGGACAAGCCAGAAGAACAGGATGGAAAACGTGCTTCTTTGGCTGGTATTCTTCACCCCCGGGTGGACTCTCCTTGACGGATCGGAAGTAGAGCAGGATTTGACGTGGCACTTGAGGAAAGTTCCCCAGCTGGTGAGGGAAGGCACGTTCCCCCTCGCCAGCCCCTGGTTTGAGGGAGATGCCAAGGCGCTGCCAGACAGACTGTGTGGCATCGAGTGTCAGAAGGCACAGCCTGCTCCCAGCCTTTCCGAGCTGGAGGATTCTCTCTCCTACGAGACGGTCTTTGAGAACGGCACCCGCACCCTCACCAGGGTAAAAGTCCAGGGCTTGGTCCTGGAGCCCAGCCAGAATGGCACCGCGGCAGGGGCACCCGCGAGGAGGAGGAGGCGGAGACACGTGTACGGCACAGACAGCAGGTTCAGCATCCTGGACGCGAGGTTCCTCACCAACTTCCCTTTCAGCACCGCCGTGAAACTCTCCACCGGCTGCAGCGGCGTGCTCGTGTCGCCCACGCACGTCCTGACTGCTGCCCACTGCGTCCACGACGGCAAGGACTACGTGAAAGGGAGCAAGAAGCTCCGAGTAGGGCTGCTGAAGATAAGGAAGAAAGGCGGCGGCAGAAGGCGCAGAGGCTCCAAGAGGAGCAAGAGGGCAGAGAATGGGGGCGACCGGAGAGAGAGCAGGGGAGAGAGTTTGCAGCAGGAGAGAGCTCAGGGCGGAAGGCGAAAGGAGGACTCTAGGGGGCGCCAAAGAGGAGCAGAGGGGAGGCCCACCTTCCAGTGGACCCGGGTCAAAAGAACCTACATTCCGAAAGGCTGGGCCAGGGGAGACAGTGGAGAGCCTGCCCTGGGCTACGACTATGCTCTCCTGGAGCTGAAGCGCGCTCAGAGGAAGACCTACATGCAGCTGGGCGTCAGTCCGGCCATCAAGAAGGTGCCCGGCGGGATGATCCACTTCTCGGGCTTTGATAAGGACAGGGCCGACCAGCTGGTCTATCGCTTTTGTAGCGTGTCCGATGAGTCCAGCGATCTCCTCTACCAGTACTGCGACGCCGAGTCGGGCTCCACCGGCTCTGGGGTGTACCTGCGTCTGAAGGAGCCCGACAGAAACAAATGGAAGCGCAGGGTGATCGCGGTCTACTCAGGCCACCAGTGGGTGGACGTGAACGGCGGGCAGCGGGACTACAACGTGGCCGTGCGCATCACACCCCTCAAGTACGCCCAGCTGTGCCTCTGGGTCCACGGAAATGGAGCTGACTGCGCTTACAGCTGAGAGAGGCTGCCGACAGGTCGTGAGCCGGCTGAAGCCAGAGGCCAGGCTCTTCTGAGGATCGAGGAGGCCGCCTCTGAGGTCCTGCCTGTCCCGGAGTCTCTCAGTAGCATTTCAGTATTTCCCCAGATTTGCTTTTTTAAAATTAGGGTATTTTCATACATTTTAAAATGTTTTGGTACAAAAAATGTTTAGGTACAGGTATTAAAATAGTAGATGGACACTTCAGTGCGCCGTATATACTCTACACAGTGGTAAGTTCTATTTGCAAGAAGATTTGCGGAGCCCTTTATCTTCCTAGAAGTTAGGTGTGCTTTAAGACCCCACACTGCTGCCATACTACATGACTTCGTACTGGACTTCTAAGACGCTAGTAGGATACTGGCTGTGCGTGCAATGTGACCCTACACGAACAAAGAAAGGATGGTAACGCAGCTCCAATCAGGAGAGAGAGGAAGACTTGCAGTTTGCCTTGCGTTCCAATGGGTCCACGTAGCTGAGGCCCGCAAGGCTGGGTTTTCTCTTGCATCTGAAAAATGTAGGTTTTTTTATTTTGTTTTAAAGAACTACACATCAGAAGGAATGGCAAACTACTGCTTTGAAGAAGAGAAATTGCGGCATCTATTGAAAATGGGATACTTGGTTCTATGAAAGAAATTAGCTTACACACAGGCGAGGCATTATAAGGTGTCAAGCTTTTATTTAAAACTCAAATTATGAACTTTTTCTGTAGGTATAGGGAAGACATTTCACAGCAGATCATGAATTGATAATGAGGTGCTATATTTCTTTTCCTTCCTTCCTTCCTTCCTTCCTTCCTTCCTTTCTTCCTTCCTTCCTTCCTTCCTTCCTCCATATATTATGGCCAGCTCAGCTTGCCCTGGGTATGGGGTTGGTGCAGCATGTGGTGCTGGGGATCAAACCACGGTCCCTGAGGTTGCCTAAGCCTGCCTGACAGGAGCTTTAGACCGCCGAGCCATCTCGCCGGCCCCTGAGGTGCTATATTTCTAAGGTAAGGAATTCTGTAATTTCTTTCAAAAGGGCACTTTCTGCTCTTGACCAAGTTCACCACTTTGTTTTCTTTCTTTCATTCCCCCTCCCCACTGCTGTTTGTGCTGGGGTCCAATTGAGGGCCTCACACTGGCCAGAAAAGTGCTTCAAATGAAACTTTCTTAACAAGACCTTTGAATACTTTTATTTTTGGCAAATTTTATGATCAGTAATTTTAGATGTGTCCTTCACTAAGTATTTTGTAATTTACAAGTGGAAGTTTTTAGAGATAGTATCTTGCTATGCAATTTAGGCTGGCCTTGAACTCACTATGTAGCCTAGGCTGGCCTCAGCCTTGCCAGACTCCTCCTGCCTCAGCCTCCCCAGTGCTGGGATTACAGGTGTGTGACAACTTTCTAAAGGAAGTTTTGGCTATCTTCATTAGGGGCCAAGGCTACACACCTTGCTCCTTAGCCTGTGGTTCAGACAGGGGGAGTTCAGCTGCCATCCTGGGGCAAAATCCAGAGTGGACATTGGTGTATATCTCTTGAATTCAGCAAATGTTTACTGAATGCCTATAAAATGAAGTTAAGTTTGGTGCATTATGCTTAATGAGTTTTATTGTCCTATAATGCAGGATACCCTAAAATTCAGGAATTACAGGGCTGGCTTTTGGTCAGTTTCTCCCAGACACATCCCTTTCTCTCAAGACACCCTCAAATCTGATTGCTAGGGTTCAAATTTATTTTAGTGGTTCTGTTTTAGATATGGCCTAAGATGAGCGATTGCACCCTTGATCAGTATGCAAAGGAGTATTTCATTAGATCATCCTAAGTGATTTTATAAACAGTGCCCCACATAGTTGAGTCAATATAATGAATTTTCTTTTGTAACAGTTTAATTCAATAAAAATTCTTAAATCAGTTAAAACTCTTACTGTATCTGTACATATGCTTTAAAGTGTTTTAGCAAGGAGTAACTAATTGATGAGTGATTCTGCTTCTTTTCTGAGCAGATCTCTCTGGCTAGTAGTTAGCCCTGGCTCTAGTCCAATAGAGCTGCTGACATCAAAGTTTTGGTCAGAGGTTTTTTTTTTATTATTATTTTTAAACAGTTCTAGGATCACTGCAACCCAAACATTTCAGGTGAATTGTGCAAATGTACCTACTTATAAACACATACCCACCATCTTCATGTTAGATTCTACAAACATATATATATATATATATATATATATATATATATATATATAATTTCCTTGAAATCATTAGCCTATAAGCTTACCTTGTCTTCTAGACAAGCTCTTACTATGTATTCCAGGCTACCCCCAAATTTGTGATCCTTTTGCCTCAGCCTCCCCTGTATCTGTGGCTACACATAACAAATAGGCTTTCTTTTCCAATGTACTTTTCAAAAATACAAACTTTTGTTCATTTAATTGCAGAAGTTTTATTGATTCTCCCATGTTCTTCTCTTTACTAAAAGAATCATAAACCTTACAGGACCTATTTAGGACTGCTGAAGTGTATCGTATTAACCAGAAGGTTTTATTTCACATCCTTTTTCTGTTATGCTCCTCAGATTTCAAAGTACAGTGGGTTCACCTAGCTAACCATTCTCACACACTCAGTTCTGCTGTGTACAAGGGGTCATACCAGTAGAGTTACTGCTTTGAGAACCTTGCCACTTGCCACTGACTTAACTCAAGTAACTTTACAAAGTAAGTAAGGTTTAAGATTGGGGAGTTTTATTTTTCCTTTATGGCTTTGCTTTGCTCTTTTTTTCCTTTTCTTTCCCTCTCCCTCTCCCTCCCCCTCCCCCCTTTTTTTGTCTTGCCCAGGTGCATATGTGTGGGAAGAAGCAACTTACCATTATTTTTCCCTTTTGATATGCTTCTTACCTCATTTTGAGAAAGATTCAATATGTGTATGACTGTCTTAGTGCACTCAGGCTGCAGCAAAAATGACCTTAGCTTGCAAGTTAATAAGCTGTAGAAACCAACTGCTCCCGCTTGAGAGGCTGGGAAGCCCCAGGTGCAGGCGTCAGCTGATTCAGTGTCCCCTGAGGGCCTGTGCTTCACAAAGGACAACTGCCGGTGGCGGGAGCTGAGCAACCCCCTCAGGCCCTTCCGTCAGAGAAGTTGTCCTGGATATGGGTGGGGACTCACTGGGAACCTAGTCACCTTCCTGAGGTCCTACCTCTTAATCTCATTCCTGTGGACAACAGGAATGGGGTAGGGCACACTTCTGGACCGTGGCAATAACCAAGCTCAGGGTTATGGGTAGAACTTCACCCTTAGATTTTTAAGGTGGTATCTTTCTAAACTACTAGGCTGGCCTCAAAACTCAAGGTATCAAATAATTCTACATCAGCCTTGTAACTGGGACTATGGTCACATGTCCCATGCCTGAATAATTTTACTGTTTTTCAGAGCTGGGAATTGAGCTACATCCCCCATCCTCTTTATCTTTTGAAATAAGATTATCATTTTTATGAAGTTGCTAAATTGCCTATGCTTGCAGTCCTCCTGCCTCAGCCTCCCAGAGTGCTGGGATCAAAGGTGTTTACTCTAGGCAGTAACTAAGTTTTACTCTTATGTGTAAACAAATTTTTCAAAATATCTACCTACCTATCTATCTATGTAGACATTTATTTATTTATTTACTTATTTATTTGTTTATCTATTTGTTTGTTTGTTTATTTATTTATTTATTTATTTATTTATTTATTGGAACTGGGGATTGAGCTCAGGCCCTTGAGCTTGCCGGGTAAGAGCTTATTCTACTGAGCTATCTCCCCAGCCCCTATAAACAAGTATTTTTAATTTCAGAGACAGATCAGCAACCCAGGAGGGCCACACTAGGTAATCTAGCTCCCCCTTCTGGAAGGTAATAAGGTAAAGCTTTCTGCTGTGCTGGCCGTCTCTCCTTTCCTAGCCTCTCCCCTCCACTGGGTGAAAGGACTTCAAATATTTTGCTTTTTTACAGTGTTTGCTTTACTTAGAATTTAAACTACTCTGAATCCAAGCTTCAGATCACAAACCAACATAAACTTCAGGATATAGAAGGAAAAATAAACACACTGGGGCATACTAGAGAGAAGGCTGAGGCGGACACAATTGTTATTCCTTAAAAACTACTTTGGTTCAGTTCTTTAGAGAGATTTACACTTCATAATTTTTTTAAAAGATTTTTAAAATTTAATTTAATTATTTGTTCAAAACCTCATTTATTTATTTGTCTTATGGCCAGCTCAGCCTGTCCTGCGGGTGGAGCTGGCACAGCATGTGGTGCTGGGGATAGAACAGTGGCCTCTGTCTCTGTGGCTGCCTAAGCTTTCCTAGGCAAGTGCTTTAGACTGCTGAGCCATCTCGCCGGACCAACAGTTCATAATTGTTGAAGACACCATTGCTAGACCATTTTCTTTATCTACACAACTGCTATTTTTTATTTAAAAAGTTAAGAGTATGCTTAGATATTATTGTCATCGCATAAAAGTAGAACGGTGGCATTGGTGAGTCACAAATACATTCAGTATTCTGCTGCTGCACTTAGACTGTGGGTTTGTGGTCTAGATAATAAGTGACATGATTGTACCCACCAGCTGCTCAGCTGAGCCACTGCAGAGTGACGTGGCTCTATGAACGGGTGTCCTGAGCAGTAACAGGCCCACAGATAGCAGCAGCTATGCCTCCAAACTATAGCCAGGCTTTTGGTGGAAAGCAGACCCTCTTAATGCCACAGGACCAATAGCCATCTCAGTCCTTAGCAGAATACTCTGGTCTTCTCATTCGTATTTAAGCATTCTCCTTCGGAGAACCACGGGTAATGTTCAAATGGTGCCATGTACCGCCAGCCAGTAAATGGATGACATTGCCGTGGTTTCCCTCCACCTCGTGACTTCCAAACGTGGCTCTTACAGAAATGCCCTGGAGCAGGGCTGACGGACCTGCCCATGATGACAGGCGGCCTGCTGCAGCACACGTGCCAGAGATTCGCCACCCCTGAAGAGAATCATTCTAGAAAGCCAGGTGCCAGTGCCCCACCAAGACTGGCTCTGGAATCTGAGTGGAGCTCATAATCCTGTGTTGGACTAAGGTCTCCAGGTAACTACAGTGGGGCCTTGGCTCATGAACTTAATTCTTTCCATGATTCTAGAAGTAGAATTGGTTCTACATTTCAAACAACCGGAATCATGGAAAGCATTAAGTTCATGAGCTGAGGTACCATAGCCATGAACAGCTAAAGCTTGGCAGACCGTTGCCACAGACTATTTTTTCTAAGTAAAATGTCGTTGTAACCTCCCACAGCTTCCTCTGTGTCCAGGGGTGGTTGTCTTTTCCTTCTAGGACAGATGCTTTTCTCAGTTTTTTTTTTTTAACCTTTTTTTCTTGTAGACCATTTCAAATAGTTTGGAGAGAAGATTGGCAGTGTAACCCATCAAAGACACAGAGTAGGAACATCATAATACTTCTGTGACATGAGCAAAATTACAGAACTCCCACATATGTCTTATATATCATATCAATGGCACATCTGATCTGATCTATTCACAATGTAGACTAGACTGATACAGTCCAACAAATTTTTATTGAGTTCAATCTTAGGCACCTAGAATACAGATTTAAGTTCTACACTTGTTCTCTTCTCAAAGAATGCACAATTTTGGAAAGAAGTCAGCTGCACACACATATGGAGAAAGTATTTATAAGGATCCCAGGTGTGAGTAATACAGTGAAGTGAATCACCCCAACCAGGATGGACAGGCCTGGTGGAAAGCGGTTCCCAGAAGAGAAGACAGAGGGCGGGTTTTGAAGGATGAGGTGCAGCTTGCTACCTTAGCAGAGGGTAGCAGCATGCATCCTTAGAAGCAATACCCTGCAGAAAGCTGCAGGTGGGTGACATTGCAGTGTGCTTACTACCTTGCAATTGCTGCTGCCGTAGTTACTACCCCCTATTGTGTGGGGGGGGGGCAAGAAATGAGGCTTCCCAGGTAGACTTGTACTAGGATGATGATGGCAGACCTTTAGAGACTGAGTGTCCAAATGGCAAGGGCAAACCAACTTATTTATCATCAAGTACCAAGTGCAAGTAAACCGCAATACTGAGATTTAATTTAGAAAATGCTGTCGTGTGATGCTTGGCTACTGGGGTGGCTCAGCCTGCGTGCTGTGGGCAGGCTCAGTGTGCCTGCTGCCACACGCGTGCCACAGGATTGCCACCGCTGCCCTGGGCTAGGGAAGGCCTCGAATGGAATCCCTTAATGCACAGACTCTGACGCAAGTTCTTAGGTCAGAGTAACACAGTCAAATGGGATTGTGAGGAGCAGCACTGAGGCTGGACTGGGGTGCGTGCGGCTACAGATCCAAGATGAAGAGCCCGATGGAGGGGCTGACGGTGCTAAGGAAAGCCCTGGGAGGAGCAGGAGAGGGCACCCGTGAAACACGCGAGTAGCAGAACGCGTGGCAAACTCCGGCTACTGAATGCAGGAGACAAAGAGCTCGGGGGCCGAGCCTGGCTGGGGAGGCGAGGGAGCAAGACCACAACGCAGACAGAAAAGCTGGGCTGGAGAAGCCGATGGGCTCACTTCTAGAGGCACATGCTCAACAGGACTGTATACAGGCGAGAAGGCTGAAGATGCCCATACCTGAGAAAGCGGTGGCAAGAAAGTTTACGAAACGATGGGGCTCTATCCTTAACTCATGAACACATGCCAGTCAGTCCTCACCACATTTTGTTCTGCTCTAAATGGAATGCTCTTCTGAAAACTTAGCTTTGAAGCCCGCATTTTTTTTTTTTTTTACCTTGAGAGAGTTTCTAGAAATTTGATAAATTTACAAGTGAGCTATTACATATATGATCACAATTCTGCCTCCTGTTTTTTAAGTTTTAAAATCCACATGTCCCAACCTACCGGTGATTTAAAAAGTAGCTTTAACTTTCTTTGCAACATTATTTATAGAGCTTTTCAGACTGTAGAATTTAATTTCTTGAACCCTAGGCGCACCATGCCAGTCCTGAAACTAGGCCTGGTGGTGCACAACTGTGATTGCAGTGCTGGGGAGGCTGAGGTAGGAGGATCACTATGAGTCCAAATTGTGTAACAAGACATTGTAGCAAAAGAAAAAAGAAAATACAGTTATGAATTACAAAATGAGCTAACATACTGCAAAGACACTCCCTGTATCCGAGGAGCAAGATGAGCCACAAGGATACGGTCTGTCTGAAGGGGAATCTGGCGTTAAAGGTTGCTTTAGCAACAGAGTAAGATCATTAGGTGATTTTCTGTCCACCCACTAAGGGGTGGGTCCTCTCCCTTTGTGGGGTCACTGTCTACAGACCTTGCTGCTGTTCCACACTACAGTTTTGGTGACTTGGACTTGCTCAAAATTATCTCCCTTGTCAAACTCTGGTGGCTGCAGCCTGCACCATGGTGCTAAGTAGATATTTTTATCTTTAGCAGCACCTTTCAAATCAGTCTAATTCATCACTAAATGTTTCTTGACTAGAAACACTGCTGCCAACACACACGGCTCATTCTTCAAACTTCTGATTTCTAAGTAGCAACACTTCCAATTATGTCACTGCAAAGGCACCCGTTATTATCATTTATGTTCTTAAAGGCTGCTATTAGATACTGGGAACTGTGACGAAGAAGGTTCCAGAACATGGAGCTGAAGCTCTGCGCTGGCAGCTGCTGTGCTTGGTCCAGGTGCAGTTTCCCAGCTGGTGGCACACCGTGCCACTCTGTGTGGACACATGTGTTTTATGTGGAACAGACTCACTGACAAAATTTCAAAGCACATTCAGTACTCCTGGTGGCTGTGAGTTATTAAGAAACACTACCACGAAGTGCTACTTTAACACTTTCATCTTTATCCTTTAGTATTCTTGGCATGGGAGGGGGTGGAGAGCAAGAACTATAGCAGAGAGAGCCATAATAATTCAGAAAGTAAACTCATCAATCTTTACTAAACGCGACTCCAGCCAAGCGTCCTCCACTCATTGTCTCACCTCATAGTGGGTCCACAGATAGAAATGCTCCCCATTCTCCAGAGGAGAAAGCCACAGCCTGTTTAGTTGGTGGCCCAAGTTGGCAGGCAGGGTGGGAACAGAATTTCACTGCTGCGTCGTATGAGGCAGGACACACATTTTGGCATCGGACTGAGTCACTTAAAGAAGTGAAGTAGGGGGACACCGGGCCGTAGGCACTTGGAAAGCTGCTCAACAAACAGCGGTGCTGGTGGTGAGGCTGAGTTCACAGTAGGTCAGCGAGCAAACAACGCTTGCTTTACCTCTGAAGTGACGGGGCTCTGAGCGCGCTCAGCGGGTCCGTAGACCTGTGGGGTGAACCTTGTAGCGCTTTCAGTGCTAACAGCCAGCCACAGGTTTGCCGCCCACCGGTGGGGTCTCGGAGGTCAGAATTATTTTTATAATATTCTTGGGTCAAAACTTTTTACAACAACGCTAACCCACACACATTCTCTCAAGTCTGCATGTGGTGAGCACACCCGACACGTCCCCGACCTATTATAACGCCGCCCTCCTACCTCAGTCTTTCTAGCAGCTAGCCACAGGGAGGCACAACCCTGTCTACTTTTGATTTTGATTTTCAACTGCTTCTATTAAAAAAATTCATCACTGTAGCAAAACAAGGACCTTTTTTTTCACCAATGAAAAGTTGAAGACACATTGTTAAAGGTGGCTGTTTAAGGGACAGAAAGAGATCTCCTACTTTCCTGTGAGCCAAGTTCTCATTTCTCTCTTCCTTCACATCCTCATCTTTTCACCCTCTTCCCTCCCCAAATCTTTCTTTCTTTTTTTTTTTTTAGAAGAGCAGCAAGTGCAGAAGAGACCAGAGGAGAATGTTTAGGGGTCATCAATGCACACACAATGTAACTCAAATCTTTAACTCAGGGTGGTCCTTAATGTGTGGGAGTGGTGCTAAAATGTGCCGACAAAGATTGATTAAAGTATAAGAAAGCACTACCACATGATCCGGCAAGTGAAATGTGCTGGCAACAAAAAAGAACCACATCATGTCACGCGCGTGCATAATGAGACAGCCGAGCTCATGCAAGTAAAGTCGATGGTGGCCGTCGGAAGTGGGGGAAGAGGGTGGTGATCAAAGACTGCCGAGGGTCGGTTTAGGAGCCGTGAGCTTTTGAAGTCGACCTCACGGTGGGATCACTATAGTTATTGTGTCATACACTTTAAAATTTCTAAGGGAATTTTTTGGATTGCATTTTAATTTTTTAACATGTAGGTTTGGCTTCATTTTATTTTTTTGTCTTCTTAAATTTTATGCATTGGGCTGGCAAGATGGTTCAGTGGTCTAAAGCACTTGCTTAGGCAAGCTTAGGCAACAGCAGGGACCATGGTTTGATCCCTGGCACCACATGCTGCACCAGCCCCACCTCCAGGGCAGGCTGAGCCAGCCATTAAAAAAAAAAAAAGAAGGGAAAATTTTATGTATTGGTACAGGGTCTCACTATGCAGCTCAGACTTATAGTGATCCTTCTGTTTTCAGCCTCCCCAGTGCTGTGATTACAGACATGCAGCACTATTCCCAGACTTGGTGGCCAGCTCGGTGCCCCTGGGGCGAGGCCTGTGGTACCAGAGATTGAACCTGGGTCCTTATGTTTGCCTGGGCAGGCACTTAGACTGCTGAGCTATCTCTTGTGACCCTTGTCATTTTCTTTGAGTCAGAGTCTCACTATGTAGCTCAGCCTGGCTTTGAATGCACTTTGAAACACAGGTTGGTCTGTAATTTGCAAGGATCCTCCTGCCTCAGCCTCCCAAGTGCTGGGATTACAGGTCTGACTGCATTTTTAATTTTTTTTTTTTAATTTTTTTTTTTGCCTTTTTGAGACAGGGTTTCACTATGCAGTTCAGGCTGGCCTTGAGCTCAGTTTTGTAGCGCAGGCTGGTCTCGAACTCGCACGGATCCTCCTGCCTCAGCCTCCCGAGTGCTGGGATTACAGGCGTGAGCCACCACGCCCGGCTTGCATTTTTAATTTTTAAATTGTCAAAAACTCTATACATTTATTGTGTACAACATAATGTGCACATTGCAGAATGGTTAAACTGAGATAAACATCCATGCACTGCCTCATATAATTACCATGGGAAAATAAATTCTAAATGTTTTCTGAGCAAAAAATAAGTTTATGAGGTGATAGATAAATTACTTAGCTTAAGTCAAGCCATACACACACACACACACACACACACACACACACACACCTTGGATACATGTATTTTAACATCTTAACAGCACAAGATATCCCACTGATACATATAATTATGATTTGCCAATTAAAAACAAATAAATATAGAAGACAAGGTGACTGAAACTTGGAAGAGACAGACACTCCCATAGACGCTCAACAAAAGAGGAAACAAATACAGCTACATACTTCCCTTGGGAAGGATATCAGGGATTAGCATTCTAAGTAGCCATCAATCACCTTGAAAGAGCCTAAATGAGTCACTAACTTAACCCCCAATAGGAAGAGAGCCTGTCCTCAGATTCCTGTCCACTTGCTACCTGACTCGCTTCCTCATTTGGTCTTGGATTTAATCAATCTTACTTGAGCAATACATTGCGCTTGTAATCTCATTGGCTGACCATAGTTTTGTCCCACCTCATGCCCACCTGAGTTCCTGTGTCTTTTCCATCACTTTAGACCTGCCTCACCGCGTGGTTTTCTTCTGTAAAAGCCCCTGGAAGAGACAGCTTCCTGGGGAAAACATGCTCAGGCCCTCCCTTCTGTCTGTCACTCTCTCTCAGACAGGAGCTTTCTTTTCTCCAATAAATATATTCTGATAATAAAAAATAAATAAAAAATAAGTAAAAGACCTCTACTAACAATTGCAAAAAAAATACATTATATGAAGATTAATCTTCAATAACAGGAACTCTAACGCTGCCCAGGGACATTCAGGTCAGTGGCACCCAATCCTCATTGCTTACCCGGCATCCTCAGAGGCGCTACCAGTCCCTGCGGTGCTGGGGATTTGCTGTCTTTGAGGCTCCGAATAGCCCAGCTGGTGACACCTTCATGGCTGTCGTACAGGGGGCAGGGTGCTAGGTTCCACACCGGTGGACGAAGGCTGTGTTTTGAGAGGAATACGGGAGTGCAGTAGCGTGCACTAGCAGGGTCAGCAAGGAAATCTTGAGCAGCAGGCCCCACTCGCGCCCCTGGGGCAGCTGCCGCCTGTACTATGTGGTGTGTGGTGTGGGTGGAGGCAGGGGGGGGGCAGACCCAGGTGGGGGAGGCAGACCGGATCTGCTGAGCAGGTGGTGCAGCACCACGGGTATAGCGCACCTGTCCTAGTTACCTGGAGGAGAGTGTGGGCAGTGTCCACGTGACCTCAGCCCCTTTCTCATGTAAAACACCATCTCCTCCACGGACCCAAGGGACCTCCCCACACAGCTCCCCACGCGGCAGAGTTGTAATGTCTGGCTCTAGGTTAATTATGAAGAAAAGCAGCTTAACAAAAATGCGACATTAATCTTAAAATTATTTATAATGTAAAACAAATTCTATAATAAGAACACTAAACAGTATGTAGTTAAATTATATAACCATACACCACCAGCCACATATGCTAGCACATACCTGTAACCTCAGATACCCGGGACACTGAGGCAGGAGCATCAGGAGCTCAGAGGAGTTTAGTGAGATCCTGTCTCGAATACAACAAACAGGGCCGGGGATGTAGCCAGCTGGGACAGTATGGCCTACGCCAGTGATGGGCCCCAGGTTCGGCGGCCAGGATGAAACAAATCGTATCATATGATCAGACCAACTTTTTTTTTTTTTTTTTTTTTGTCTTTTTGAGACAGGGTCTCACTATGCAGTTCAGGCTGGCCTTGAGCTCACTTTTGTAGCCCAGGCTGGTCTCGAACTCACACTGATCCTCCTGCCTCAGCCTCCCGAGTGCTGGGATTACAGGCATGCGCCACCATGCCTGGCCAGACCAACTTTTGAATGCTTTCAAGATTTAAATCCTAGGTAACTAAGGGAAAGACAATTTAAAATTAGATATAAAAATCTGCTTCCTATGGGAAATATTTACATCTGAGACTGCGTTTTGCTTCTCCTAGTGGTGGGGATTATTGAATCCACAGCCCTGCACATGCTGGGCAAGCACCCAGCCCGCACAGCCCCAGGATGGGACTACTTGTGACAGTCTAGCTGAAGGGTTCTAGTTGCTTAATTTTATTAAAATAGGCCCCTGTAGGGTTTGTGTGAGAATAACGCGCGTGAAGTGTGGCATGAACAGCAATCAAAAGGCACATTCTTCCATTTTTCATCTTCATCTTCTTTTTTTTTTTTTTTGTCTTTTTGAGACAGGGTCTCGCTGTACAGTTCAGGCTGGCCTTGAGCTCAGTTTTGTAGCCCAGGCTGGTCTCGAACTCTCACCAATCCTCCTGCCTCCACCTCCCAAGTTCTGGGATTACAGGCATGCGCCACCACGCCCAGCCTCATCTTCTAAAGAAGATTCCTGTGAAAACTAGTATAAGACTTTAACTGCATGTTTTTTGTTTTTTTTGTTTTTTTCTGTCTTTTTGAGACAGGGTCTCGCTATGCAGTTGAGGCTGGCCTTGAGCTCACTGTTGTAGCCCAGGCTGGTCTCGAACTCACACCAATCCTCCTACCTCCCCTCCTGAGTGCTGGGATTACAGGCGTGAGCCACCACGCCTGGCAACTGCATGTTTTAAAAAGTCATACTAACAGTAAGTCTATTTTTCCGAACACAGAATTAGCTCATTTCCAGTTAGCTGGTGACAGCTGAGGGACCCCACAGCTAGTGACAGCGCATCAGGATGGCTCTCCCCTGGACACTTCCTGTAAAATAACTGAAGCTACACAGACAGTGCCACTCAGCCCAAGCACGTAGGAAGTCCCAGGGTTCTGTGTGTGCTGTGCGCAGATCTTTGCCCTAACGCGTTACAATACAGAGAGGTTGCCTTTGGGTTTTCTTCGTTCAGGGTGTTTATTGCATCTCAGAGGGCGTACATGCACTGGGTTTTTAAACCGAAATACAAAGAAAAGCCATTTTGAAATTGGTGTTAGGTATTTTTCCCCCATTACAGTGTATGTTATCCCCACAGTAAATTCAGATACAACCACTTTTAAATGGTACCATACATCTATTAAATGATTTGAAAAATAGGCAAAAGCCTTTCCAACCCGATATGCTTTGACAAGGAGCGGCCAAGCCACTAGCGACACTGATCAACAGCGACCTCATATATGCATCGAAGTCTTAAGCCAAGCCATCAGCACAGACAGTGTGACAACCAATTAAAAATCAAAGAATACAGTATGTACAGTAAAGCATACAATTCTCTGAATTACTTTAAATCCTAATCACAATGGTACAACAGAACGTACTTGGAGCCCAATTGAAGGATGAAAAACACTAGTCTATGGACCACACAAAGGAATACTGAATGAACAGATGTACATAAAACCCACGGCGAAATAAAAATAGTAGTAATCTTTAAATTATAGATATCTCTTGAGGTGTTTCTTGGTCACTTAAATAGCACATCTCTAATTCATTTTCATGGACATGATAGAAATGGACCCTGTCCCTTTCAGTGCACTTAATCAAGAATGAATAAATAGGTCAATTTAGATGCAAAACCTGTCAAATATAATTAAAATATATATTTTAATATAGCAGTGATAAACATGGAAGTCTTTCCACATAATTTTTCATTCTTGATAAGGTAGCTGCAAGGAGAAATATTATGGATGTTAACCTTTATATTTTTAAAATAAAATTTCTTAACATATACAGCGCCACAAAAATAAACATTTCTCACAATAGTTGAAGTTTCTGTGATTTGAAAACTGTACTCCACATCAAAAACAGTTCTGTTTATTTAAGAGTGTTTGCCTTAATGTTATCACATTACACTTGTAACAGAGATACAGAAGAAAAGAGAGTCGATGGGGAGAGCTCAGGGTTTGTCCAAGAATTATATATACATCAAAACCTTCAAAAACACAGACACGGCTTTCCAAATGGCTCACCATACAACAGCGGTGCCATCCGTCCGTGGGCAAGGTCCAGAACAGCACTAAAGGTGTCAGAAACATCCATTCATTGGTTACATCATACGACACACAAGGAACCCAAATACACTACGATTCTGAGAGCAGGGGTGACAGCTAAGGTAGTACGCATTCCTAACGTTCACTTTCACGGCTGTGCTATGCATCGTGGAAGAGGATTGATGAGCAAGCACCGGGCTCGGTGCTGCCGGCCCACTTTGGGACTCTGCGCATCAGTCGGATTTGAAGTCTCCAAATTCATTTAATTTTTTCTGTTCAGTCACAAAAATTGCAGCTGTAAGAAAAAAAGTACTTGGGTTACTACACAGACTGCTGTGTACTCCTTAAACATTTTAGCTCCAAGTTTTACTTCAGAGTTAGCACAAGCAAAAAGGATTTCTAGGTCAGCAAGTATTCACTTCTATGCTTCTCACGATTTTAAGAAATCAAGTTAAAATGTCATCCTTTTCAGTTTTAAAAAATTTCCATTTACAGCTTCAACTTAGACAAAGATTATATCAGCCAAATTTTGAAAATTAGATAGTTATTAGCAAATGCAGTCATAAGGTATGCAATATTAATTAAGACAGCTAAACTTTATTTTTATTTTATTATTATTATTTTTTTTTTGCCTTTTTGAGACAGGGTCTCGCTATGCAGTTGAGGCTGGTCCATGAGCTCACTTTTGTAGCCCAAGCTGGTCTCGAACTTGCACCAATCCTCCTGCCTCAGCCTCCCGAGTGCTGGGATTACAGGCGTGCGCCACCACGCCCAGCAAGACAGCTAAACTTTAAAAAGGGGTGCTAAAGAAGACGTCGGGGCAGTAGCCTGCGCTCTCTTCCATCCTCATGCTTGGTGGCCACTCACTGAAGGGAGGGCACAGAAGGCCAGAGGTGTGAGCGCCTGTATCCCTGCTCCATCATTCCTCCCTTGGCTCACGGGTCACTTGGGTCAGGAAGACCTTCCCCGCTCTCAGGCTCACTCATGATGGCCTCTCGTCCATGGCTGTCTCTGCCTGGGCCGTGAATGCCAGAAGGAGGCACTGTCTAAAACACCTTTACTTTCAGTGCCTATTGAGGTTCCTGGAGGCCACGAGGGCAGTAGGTACCACGTAAGAGGTTGCTCCATGCAGTCTCCCTTTAGGCCTGATACCTCAGCTATGGGCACTATGGGCTCATGGTCTCATTTAGGCTGTGGGAGCCCAGGCCAAGAGGACAGGAAAGGGGGCAGGCGGGAATGACTGGCTTCAGGTGCGAAGGTATACAATGATACGTTGCCTCTCTTATATGAGGAAATAATGAAGGCTTTGGCAAGTCTCAGCTGGCAATAGGGAGAGTTTTAGTCAAAGTTAGGCCGGGCATGGTGGCGCACGCTTATAATCCCAGCACTTGGGAGGCTGAGGTAGGAGGATCGGTGTGAGTTCGAGACCAGCATGGGCTACAAAAGTGAGCTCAAGGCCAGCCTGAACTGCATACTGAGACCCTGTCTCAAAAAGAAAAAAAAAAAAAAAAAAAAACAACAACAACAACAAAAAAAAACAAAGTTAGCAACAGATCCGGCCCCAAAGGACAGCAGCTCAGGTAGCACACACTCGTCAAGGAGGGACCTGAGCTGAAAGCTTGCCCAAGCTTCCTTTTCTTTCTGCTCAACTCTATACAAATCACTTTATCAGTTCTTTCAGCTGTAAAATAGAGTAAAAAATATCTAATTTTCTCTAATAGTCTACTTTAGCTCGCAGGTTTTGGTTTTCTACTGAAAAGCTCAAAGGAGTTAATTATTTGGAAGCAAATGTGAAACATACTGTGTGAACAAAAAGCAATATTATCAAGCAAGTATTTTTTTTTTAAAAAGCTACTTGCTATGTTAAATGCTAGGGTTAACAGTAAATCTTGATTTATCACAGATTTTGTTTCCCATAGCTTATTACAAAGAATTTTATAAAATAAATGAAATGCAAAAAATTTAAAATGAGAATATTAGAAATGTAAAATTCTCCTGGAAGAAATAAACCAAAGAGCAGGAGGCATGACGGCAGCACTCTGGGAGGCTGAGGCAGGAGGATTAAAATATTTGAGTCCAGCGTGGGTAAATTAACAAGGTCCTGTCTCAAAATAAAAAATGATAAAGGGGCTGGAGATGTAGCTTAGTTTGAACGCCTGGGCTCAATCCCCAGTAATTAAAAAAAAAGAGAGAAATGCAAAAGGTAATAGTATAAGCTTTATTTAATAAGGCAAAATAAAGATACACAAAACAAAAATATACTTACAGCCGAATATATTCTTAGATGATTTCCATATGCAATATTGTAACTGTCAGGCTTCTATAAATTCTAGTTATCATGTGCTCAAGTAGTACACTCCGAATTAGGCTTGCACTACTTTTTGCTTTATCACTATATAATCTCTGCTTTTCAGAATAAGGGCAACTTGGAGGTTCATCTCCCTCTGAGCTTTATAAATTTGTAAGATTGCATACCAGTCACAGACAGTTGGGATATAAATTTTAAAGCTCTAACCATTCAAATTATTATTATATGTAGCTACTTAAAATACACAAGTAACACACATCTGAAACGGCTAAGCACTGTACAGTTCCTTATGACAAGCCCACAGCAAAAGCTCAACATTAGATACCTTAAATTGTTTACAAGAAATCCTTGATGTTAAGATCCGCTAATGGGTCCTTTGCTGGAGGCTTCTTGGGACTCTGAGTGGCAGGTGTAGGGCTTGGAGAAAGCTAATGGGGACAAAGCCATCCCACAGAGCAGAAATAGCAAACAGAGAAAGATAAGCATTAGGCAGAACATATACCACAGAAAACAAACGTGCAGAAGAATAGGTGGCTAAAGTTAAACACAATCTACTTTGTGCCCTGAGTCACAGGCTCGCTTAATTTTGGAGTGATAAAATAAATGGTGAGTAATTTGGTGTCTCGAAATTATCTGACTTTCAGATTTTGCCCAAGTAGAACTTGGGAACTCTGATAGAACAATATGGATATGAGTCAAGGAAGAAGTGTACAGGTAGTCACACAGATATTATGAATATATAGTAAAACAGACATACAAAAAGCAATCAATTTTCTGTACAAAAGCATTTTTACTTTTAGTACCACTAAATTAATAAAAAAGTAAACTTTTTCAAAAGGTCAAAGTGTGAAGGGAAGTTAAGAGGAAAGTTTACAGAGAACTAAGTTATTTAAAATTCTTAGCTGAATATGTTAGAATGGCACATATGTTACTTAAAGCGAGAGTCACATCTTGAAGCACTATGTTTCTCACTCAATCAAGCAACTTCGTAGGTGTAAATGTCACTAAGCCCTAATCCCACTTGCCCAGGTAAACTCTACCGGGAACAAACTGTACTGGGCTTGCAGAAAAAGGAGCAAGCCACTTCTTTTGCTGCGATTAATCAGTCCTTAAATGAGAGAACTAAGAGGAGCAGGCCTCCTCAGGTACATCAGGGTAGAAGACCTAGGAAATCTCATGTAGTCTTTCTAGAGTAAGAGCGGACATCCACTCTTTGAGTCTAATTCATCTTCTCTGCTTCTAAGTCAGAAATTTAAGACTGCGGAACAGGGACTTAGGACTTGACCAGCTGGCTCAGCAAGGCTGCAGAAGCGGGGAGGCTGAGGTTTCTGCCTAAGCTCAGAAAACTTCCGACTGACTGATCATCTGTCAATGCCTGCCGATAGATAACGCTGAAAGCATGCTTCAAAGGAATAGCGAGAACAAATACATGTAAAGCTCAACACTGCGTGGAAGGAAAGTGGCCTGCAATTAATAATTAGGGGAGATGACAATCACATGCTGTCAAACAGTTAAAGAACAATGAGACAGTCCAGGCATTAGTGATAAAAAATGGTTTAAAATTGGTATTATGAAGACAAAACTAGCACTTATTTTCTTCCCCAAGATATTTATGCCACTTCTTTGATATGGAAAATAGGACATCAAGATTATACCAATATGGCATGCATTCCCTGACTTACTAACACATTCAATTATTAAGACAGTGTGTGTGTATTCCTTAAATTAAGCAAATAATTGTAGCTAAGACTAGTATGAGAAAAATATTGGCCTTAAGAAATAAATTAAATTATTTTACCTCTAATGATTTCAACATGCCAAATAAGGAGTTCTAGCTTTTATGTGCTAGCTTTCTTTCAATAACAACATATAAAACCTGGGGTAGACCCTAAGGTAGTTCCTGTTCCCAGAGCCCACAGAACAGAGACAGAAGGGATGGGGCCTGGCAGGATGGTTCAGTGGTCTAAAGCACCTGCTTAGGGAAGCTTAGGAAAGCTTAGGCGGCTGCAGGGACCGTGGTTCGATCCCCAGCACCACATGCTGCGCCAGCCCTGCCCTCAGGGCAGGCTGAGCTGGCCATAAAAATAAATAAATAAATAAACAAACAAAAGTTCTGAAACAAGAAAAAAAAATAAATAAATAAAAAGAAGGGAGAGAGAGCTCTTGTTTCCTCTCCTGATGCAAATAAGGTTTTTAGAAGTCTCAGCACGATTTTTCTAGTTCATTAAAAACAAAAACATCCTTTTCTCTTTTTTTTTTAAAAGGTGTTAAGTAATCACAGATGTACTCACTCAACCCTAAAGGGAACAAAGTAACTGAGACTCGCCTGCAGCTGAAGAGCTGTCCACCAAGGTTTCAAGTTTTCAGAGCCAGCTACACTAGGGCAGGCAGGGTTCATTAGTTTCAAGCAGAACAGCAAGTCTGAACCCAGAGGAACGGTGCTGGCGGCTAATGCTGGGGCTTTCTTTATTCTAAACTCATTTCACATTTTAGGGTCCACATTTGTTTGCCTGGTCACTACGGTTTTGGAGGAGTCAGAGTGAGTGCGAAAGTAAACTTGGGGAATTCATGGAGGGTGGATTTTGAGATAGATCACGGAAGCCCAAGGGATTAAACCATCCTCAACATCCTCAGAAAATTTCAGAGTAAGAAGGCTGTGGATATGATGGCTTAACTGCCAGTTTGTCAAGTTAAAGTATGACAGGAGGGAAAGCGTTTACTGATGTCATCAAATGCTGCTTGAGCCGCTTGGCCTGGTCAGCTCTACATGCAGCTACTCCAGTTGCAACTTGGGGTTCTGACTCTGTCCAAGTCAGTTTCTCATGGGGAAAAGCACTTTGGCTCCAAATATTCTTCTACGTTTCCCAAGAAAGGGTGACTCAGCGGTATGACTGGTAGTACGAGCCACAAAGCAGCCGAAAGGAGCACAGATATTTCAGCATTGCTGTCACTGGAGGCAGCATATGGTACGTGAAGAATTTGGTCACACCTAAAGGCAGGTTTTCCCTTGGCTTGGCATCCTAGCAGATAATCTCTAAGTTCTTGTGCTTTCCTGAGCAACAAGAGTGCCTTTGTTATTGCTGGTGGTAGGCTCTTGAGAACCTACTGGAGGGCTTAAGCCAAGAAGGTGACTCATGGGCTGCGGGTGGGGCTGTAATGGTTTATGCTAATAAGGTGCTTCTGAGCCTGCTCACACACATAGGCCAACCACATGGGTAGACGCTGGGTCTGCTGGCCACGTAAAACCAGCCTGGAGTTGAAGGTCGACTTCAACTCATGGGCCTTAGCCTTAACTCCACCAATTTTATCCATGTAATAAGGCTTAGTAACCTTGAGTGAGCTTTCTCTAGAGCTGGTAAAGCAAAGAAGCATCAGGCTTCAAATTCTTCACATGTCAGGCACTGTCTCTTCCTTTAGTAGCATCTAAACTGTATCCTTCCACTCCAATAATAGGAATCATAAATATTCTAGGGAATTGTCTAATCTGAAGGTGGTTGTTGAAAACTTCCAATTGAGAGCCAGCTGGTCTGAAATGAGGCCCTGGGGATTCCCATTTTATTTAAGAAAGAGGATTCTTATGGTAACCACTCCCTCAGACTGCAGCTTACCAAACTCATCACTGGCAGTGTCACAAGCCTGGGGACACTTGGAAGGCTGGGGTCTTGACCTTCTGGGCTAATTCTGGGAACACATGCTAACTCATGTATCAGATATACTTATTTTGGGGGACGCATGCCTTGGATGCCCTAAATGTCTGACTGTTCCAAACCATTCTGAATTAAGAAAGGGAAGAACAAAGGAATCTTAGAAAAATGGTTTCTACCATTTTTTCTCCAAATGTCACATTTTGTCAACCTGTCTTCTTAAGCTCCCTACATTTTTTAAATGCCAGGGATCAAGATGCCCTTTAACAGGATACAAAGCTAGCCCCATCAAAGTCTTAAGAGTTACTGTCACCTTTCTGTGGACAGTTAAGAAACTGACCTGCGTGCCGGGCACAGCCGCAGCTCCGAAGGGGGGCCTCATCATGGGCTGCGGGAACATGACCGGCTGCTGAGGCATCATGGGCATGCCCGCGCCAGCGGGAGGCTGGAAGGCAAGAGCATGACGGGAAGACACCAGGCCAAGAGCCCGATGCGCATGACATCGGGCCCAAGGAACCCAGCTCGGCGAGGAACCGCAGTTAGAGAGTCTGAATTCTGGATCCCGAGGCTATCCGATAGCAGCAAGGCACTGAAGGGGCAGTGGAGACAGACTGCAAGTCTGCTGGCCACAGGCATCCCCGCTCCAACAGAGCCTCCTGCGTATTCCCATTCTGTCAGCTTGACCTTTGAGGACAGCAAAGCTGCTCTTCTTTTTATGTCTATTTCTTTATTCTCTCTCTCCCCACTCCCTCCCCTCTCTCTCACTCTCTTTTTAATTGAGTCTCTCTTCTTATAGAAGATGGCCCTCACATTCCCTGGTGATTGAAGTAAAAAGTCCTGGCGCTGTGATGGGGGCCTAACTCTGATGACTGAGCCAAGACTGTGTGTAGAGAATAGTGTCCAAGACAGGTTACGACATACTGTAACCTGACAACAGAACTTAAGGAGTTCATAACTGATCTTCATCATTTCTTCTGTAGGCAAATTAAGGTTTAAAGCAAATGTTAACTTTTTAAGTGCACTGCAATTTGAGAATAATTCTGGGGTACTTGTTAACTTGGGATTTGGCAAGGAATATAGGACAAGTTGTCACTCACCATTCCAAATCCAGTTCCAGGCTGTCCAACAGATGGGGCCCCGGACACAGGAGGAACTGAGCTGGGTGGAGGCCCAGTTCCTTGCTGCATACCCATGCCCGCAGAAGGACACAAAACATGCACACCCACACACATACACAAAATAACAACAAAAAACAAGAACATAATTAGTTTTAAAATGACAAAATGTAATTTTGTGTGTATTTCAAGTTTATATACATGAATACATAAAGAAATCTCAAATTTTAGTTCCAAGTTAAAAATAAACAGCTCCAATTCTACACCAGTGACACAGACACTCTTGGTAGTGCTATTTGTATGCATTGGCTGGCTGCTTCTTACAACATTGGGCTTCCTTCAACCTCCTTATACTCACCCTCACTGTAACTGAGTTGAACTTGTCTAAATTCATCTCTTCCTATCATTAGATCCTCTGTTAGGCATCAGGTTAGACATGGGAGGCTCTTGCTTTCCCTTACATTTGCATTTCAATAGTGGCTTTTGTCCCTGCCTTCTATTTTTACGGTATCACTTTTCTGTTACACATGCTTCTAACTTTTGGCTGTTGTACACATGCATGTGGATGGAAATTAATTCACTACATATCAAGCATTCTAAAGACTGCAACTAACATAACATGCACAAACCATTTAAGGCTCAGGTCTCACTGTCAGTCATACATCAAATACTCTAATATTTTGCTTTCATTTAAAATTTAAGCTGTAAACCCTTAACTTTACCTAATACAGCAAATCCTAGGAAAGAAAACTGTAGTGATGTTGGCCAAAGTGATGAACAGAGGAACTCCAAAAGTCTCATTCATAAAATACTTAAAAAATAGAAAATAATTGTCAGGGTCAACTCTTGAAGTGTGAAAACTAAAAATTTGGAGCAATCTCTGAAGCATGTATTAAGGAAAATCAGCTGAATCCTGGTAAGAGCAATGAGCTTTGTAGTTTTTAAAGTCATGCGCCTTTCACCTTTTCCTCTGTTCCTCAGAGACAGTCTTAAAAAAAAAAAATACCACACATTCCCAGTGAGAATATCAGAGAGCACAGAATGCTTTCTTTGCAAGAATTAATCTAAGACAAGGTTTTGGGATTAGGGGGCTAGCTCAGTAGCCTGATAAGTGCCTTCCTGGCAAGCGCAAGGACCTGGGTCTGATCCCTGGTACCACATGCCATGCCACCCTGGAACCCTGGATGTCCTGTGCCAGCACTGCAAAAAGGCGTGAAGCCAGATTTAAAGGTTTGATTAAGTGACTCAGCAGAGACACAGGATTCTTAGTTTGTAAACATCCTCATCCTGTGTAAGAGGAAGGGATGGACACTGTATGAGTTCCACACCCCCAGCTCCAGGGTAGCTTGTTTTTAATGTAAGGAGGGGAGCGAGGCTGGCTAGAAGCCACAGCTGCTGCCCTTCCATTTGCTGCTCACTGTTTTTTCCTGCCATGAACTGCTGCTTTCTTTCCTGTGCCACTCTGCCTTGGAGACAGCCGAGTAGAGGCTAAAACTTCCACAAACTGTGAGCTAAATAAATCTTCCTCCCTTAATTTTGGGTTTTGGCTATTTTTTCCCAGTAATGAGTTAAAAAGTAACTGAGACAAAAACTTTGGTACCAGGAGTGGGATGACTATACATGACAGTGTGGATTACAAGCTTTTGGCAATGACTTATGGGAAGAGATAGAAAAGGTTCAGAAACTTCACCTAAAAGAAAAGTGCTAGAATGCTTTTGGCTGTTCTGTAGGGACAGTATAGTCAGTGCTCAGAAGACTAGAAAGCTGGTAAAAAGCCTCCCTATAAGGACCAGGCTTCAGAGGTTTCTTCTGAAAAAAAAAAAAGCACTGATTGTTGGACTCTAGATAATGTGTGTTATTGCTTGGCAGAAACTTTGTCTACATTTTGCTCTTGGTACGATATTGCCTGAGACTGAGATTAAGATTGACTGGTTAGCCAGGCGTGGTGGCACACACCTGTAATCCCAGCACTCGGGAGGCTGAGACAGGTGGATCAGTGCAAGTTCGAGACCAACCTGGGCTACAAAAGTGAGCTCAAGGTCAGCCTGAACTGCATAACAAGACCCTGTCTCAAAAAGACAAAAAGACTGACTGGTTAATCTGGCAAAACAAAACAAAACAACAACAACAAAAAAAACAACAACAACAACAAAAAACATTTCAAGCCAGTCAAATGTTGAGGCAGCCAGGGGAAATAGCTAAGAGGCTTAAGCATCTGCCTGGCAAGTGCAAGGTCCTGAGTTCAATCCCCAGTACAAAAAACAAAAGCGCAACAACAACAACAAAAAACAAATGCAGTAGCATGGCTATTATTGGGGGTTTTTAGTCAGATTTATGTTGAGAATCAAGAGCAAAGAGCCCACCATGATGATTTTAAAATGTGAGTTTGGCCAGAAAAGAAGTGCCAGAAAGACTATGGACTGCAAAGATAGAGCTAAGATCTTTGTTACTCAGGAGGAATAGGAAAATAAAAAGATGTCCTGAAGGCATCATAAAAAGTGGCAGGTTCTCACCCTTCACAGCCTTAGAATCACAAGGGTGAGAGATTTTGCACTAGAAAAAAAGGCCATAGTGCCCCATGGCCACAGAGCCCCAGGGGGGTGGCAGCATAAATAATCGGTTCCTTAAAATCAGGGGCAGACTGCTCAGTGACCCGACACTCACCCCCTACAGCCTAAGAAATCCAAAAAAGCCCAGCTACTGATCCAGCTGGCAGCAGACCTTGACATCATCCACATGATGTTGGTTTTAGGCATATGCAAAATACAAGAGTTCTGAGATTAAAAAGGCTTCCACCTAGATTGCAAAAGGGCTAGGAGGAAAGGCAGTGTGTCACTGAGAAGGCAAAGTATAAAGCTGTGAATGAAAATCTTAATCAGTAAAAATCCCAGAAGTTTAAAAAAGTCAAAGACACAGACAGTCTAAAAAAAGCTGCAAAGAGGGAGCAAAGCCAGCCCTTCCAAAAGCTACCAGCAAAAGTGCCATAGAGACAGAGCCAGGCAGAGCTCACAATTTGCTGCACATTACTTCAGATGTCCCACATTGAACTACAGAACTTAATGCTTGCCCTTCTGGATTTTGGACCTGTTCTGGTCCCAATGGTCTGTATCCCCCAGTTTATATCTTTTAAAATGATGTTTATCTTGTTCCACGAAATGTTAAAAGTGTTTAATTTTTCATTTATACAGGGGCTCACAGGTAAGAGTTTGCCTTAGACCTCAGAAGAGACTTGGGACTTAGACTTTTCAGCAACGTTAACACTGTTAGGACTTTGGTAACTCTGCAGACAGACTAAATGCCTTTTGCATAAAGGGATGTGCATAAGTCTTTGGGGGGGTCAGAGGCAAAATGTTATATAGTTCTAATGTAATACAATGTTGATAGACTTAATACTGGTTCTCAAAGATTGTTAAAGCGATGTTATAACGTCCAAGTTGCAAAACTTTAAAAATAAACATTCTATATACTTAAAGACTGGTTTAAGAAAATGTCTGGCTGCCAAGTTGATAAGGGGTAGACTGTACTGGTTGATACATTGTGTCAACTTAATAAGTTTAAAACTTTAACTACATCACTCAGCAGAGTGCCATCCTCACCCTGTACAAGAGGAGGGCATGGAGACTGTGAGCTCCACAGCCCCACCCCAGAGTGGCAGCTTATAATATAAGCAGGGGAGAGGGGCTGGCTGGAAGCTGCAGCTGCTGCCCCTCCCTTTGCTCTTGACTGTTTCCTTGAGCCAGAAACGCCCTGCTCTCTGCCACACACTACTTTGCCTTGGAGCCAACTGACTAGGGAGCCAGCCAGGGTATGGGCTGAAGCCTCCTCGAGCTGTGAGCTAAATAACCCTTTCCTTCCTTCATTTGGGGTGTTGGGTATTTTGTCCCAGCAGGGAGTGAAAAATAACCAAGACAGTTAGAACGTTTGCATTACACAATGACTACATCTGTTGTGGAGAGGTGACACGTGTACATAAAGCGATGCAACTGTTTTTTCATTGCCCTTTCCTCCCCTCGCCCCACGTTCCTTCCACCTCGACTCCCTTCCCAGCTGATAAGGCCAGGCCTCCTTCCCGCTATCTGTCTTCTGTTTTGCTCCTCACAGATGTTCGGAGTTCTACACCTCGGTGTTTTGGGCTGCATCTCATCACATGGAGTCAGGTATGTAATTTTCTACTTGCCGCATCATGTCAGAAAATGTCAGTCTTAAAATTTAAAGCATTTTTGCATTTTATATTTTTGTGTTAGGGACAGTTCACGGATAGGATACAAGGGGTCAAAGTGAAGGAGGTAAAATTTGAGTTCCAGCGTTGCAATATTATAAATTTAAAAATGTCTGAGTTTCATTGAGACAGTATGAGACCTCCAAAGAAACAAGGATGGATGACTCATACCCAGAAGAAAAAGGTCAAAATAACACATGGGAAACTGGGAAGAAGAAGACAGAAGGCCTGAGTAAGCACAGCAAGGGGAACGGAATGAACAGATGAAAAAAGATCAGAGTAACAAAAAACTGGTTTTGTTTTTTAAATTGGTTTCTTAACAAACTGAAAAACTTTCAGCTTGACATATTAAGAAAAAAACAAATTCAAATTCATAAAATGAATGGGGGATGTAGCTAATATAAATAAGGGTTATAAAGAAATATTTTGGATAATTATATGCCAAAATATATGACCTAGAAAAAATGGTCAAAATTCTAGAAAGATACTAACCACCCAATGTGACTCAACATGAAATAGAAAAATTGGAATATATAACAAATTAACTGTAATAAAAAAAACTTTCCATGTAATAAAAGCCCAGAACTAGACTGCTTCCCTGAAATTCTAGTAAGCAGATAAAGGAGGATTAGTTTCAATGTTTCTCAAGCTTTCTGAACAACAGAAAGGGGTGCTTCCTCATCATTCTGTGTGGCAGGTGTTGCCCTGATATGAACCCAGATGAGGATATCACAAGGAAGAGAAGACTGCTCCATAAACACTTGTGCAGAAGCCTTTGCAAGCACACTGATTCCAGAAGCACATTAGAATTAGACACCAGGACCACATGGGATTTACTCCAGGAGTGCAAGGTTGGCTTACGCAAACAATCTATGTGATCTATGTACTGCATTAGGAGACTAAAAAGCACACAGTTACAGTGAATTCTTATCATTTTATGTGCTCTCAAAACCCATTTGAAATATAGGCTTAATTTGTTTAATTCCAGAGGCAGAGCTCAGCCATGCTTGACATAGTTGCTGGTTTTCTCCATCCTGCAAGTTCCTTAGTGTGATACTTAAGATAGCAACCTAATACTGCCACCTCCAGGTCCTCACCTCTCCATGGGACAGCTGGACAGAACCCACTTGATCTAACCTGCTGACATTTACATCCTGCAGGGATTGTGCAGGCATGCTACAGGGATGCTATCATCACTCTCAGACTTCATGCACTGCTGTCCTGTTGGCTACCAACCACCAATTACAACTCCCCTTGGGAAAACTACTGGAGTAACATCCTCAAGTGAGCATTGAGGAGCAGAGGCCCGTGAGGCTCTCAGTTTTCTTCTCCTGCTCCCCACCTACTGGCTGAAGGTGAGCTCCCTCTTCTCATTAGGCTGGAGAAGTCTGCTGCCCTTTCCTTTCTTAGCTCCATGAGTGATAGAATTGTTCCTGCTTTTCCTTGACACCCTGGAGCCGAACTTCTTCTCAGATCATTACTCACCTAAAGAGTGTCTGCCTTGGGAGAAATAAACTGTACATGGGTCAGAAAGGAATCACAGAGATAGCTTATAACATAAGCCATTTTTATATGAGGACATCTGCTCATCAGTCAGACATGTAGGTCTTAGGCCATCACAAGGCTGAAGTATTCTGTGAAAGACTACTGCACACATGCACTGCTACTGTCCCTGAGCCCTAAGAAGGTAAGATTGGAGCCTGAGGTCATGTTTCCTAAGTGCAGCCTCAAGATCCATTGAGAAAGATATCATAGTGGTTAACCTGATGGACATGCAAAAAGCATTTGAAAAAAATGCAACATTTATTCCTGACAAAAAAAAAAAAGTAGCCAAAGAGGAATTCCCCATTTGATAAAGGGTATCTACAAAAATGCGATAGGTAGAATCAGACTTAGTAGTAAATTACAGAAAGTTTTCTCCCTGCAAGCAAGACAAGGATATACTGGAAGTTCTAGTCAGGGAAAATAGCAGGAAAAAGAAATAGCACCTACATTGGAAAGCAAAGAGTAAGATTATTTCCATTCACAGATGAATAGAAAGCACAAAAGAATTCAAACACAGCGACTACCAGGCTAATAAACAATTTCCCAAGTTGCAGAATAAAAGATCATTATACAAAAATCAATGCAATGTTCTGTTCAGTTTAAACTAGCAGCAAACAAATGTAAGGATGAAAATCATTCCATTTATACTTTCATCCAGAACAAAATGTTTATGAATACATTTAATAAACTACAAGATTTATACACTGACAAGTATAAAACATTGCTGAGATTAAAGATCTAAATAAATGTTAAGATATCTTGTAGTCATGGACAGGAAGACAAAAGATTTTTCAGATGGCAACAGGCAAGTCTTATCAAAATGTCAGCTGCCCCTTTCTTTTGGAGAAAGGGATAGTCTGAAACTAAAATTTTGGCAGAGATGCAAAGGTTAACAGAATATCAAAAACAGTCTTGAAAAATAAGAAATTTAGAGGATTCATCCTTTCTAGTTTTAAAACTTAAGTGATATCCACCAAGACATCCTGCCGCTGACATAAACAAAAAGCAGAGTGACAAAACAGAGTAAACAGTATACAAACAAGCCCATGTGACTGAGGCCAGTTGATTTTCCACACAGGCATCAAGAGCAATTACTGGAGAAAGAATAGTCTTTTCAACCAATGATGCAAAGACAACAGGATTTCTATGTGCCAAGTAATTGTTAGGACCCTCACCTCCCATTATGAGGAGGAAACTCAGGTCAAAGACACAGCACAGGGCTGGATAGATAGCTCAGTAGAATAAGCGCCTGCCTGGCAAGCGCAGGCTCCTGAGTTCATAAGAGATAAACCTCTCAGAAAGAAGCACAGGTGAAAAACTTTAGGGCCTTCATTGGGCAATGGATTCTTATGATACCAAAAGCATAAAAAAAAATTAGGCAAGTGGGAATTTGTCAAAATGAAAAATGTTATGCCTCAAAGGAAAGCATCAATGAAGACAGCTGGCCGAGATGGAAGTGCTTCCAAATCCTGTGCCGATGAGCGTCCACACCAGAACGTACTGAGAGCAGTGTACATGAGGAGAGGTCTGAAAACGCCATACGCAACTGAACTATGAGGTAGGCAGTGACTACTAAAACGTGACAGCCCCACATATGTGACATGGCCTTAGATTACTTCAAGCTTAAGGAAGTTAAGAAGGGTATTAATCAAGAATGCATGCAAGCGCATTCTGTTTTGATAACTAATAGCACTCTTTTCCTTTCATGGCTGTAAGTCCCGGTGGTACAACACAGGTGTGGTACTGTGCACAGCCTGCCATCTTAGCCGACCGAGATGGTGGGAGAAGCGTGAAGCAGGAATGTAACCTTTGCTGTCATCTTTTTCCCCACACATTTTTCTGAGATAAAATTCATAACATTTCAGTTCACCATTTTAATAGTTTTAATATGTACAAGTCACTGATCTCTAGCATATTTACCATGCTGTGAAATCATAACCATTATCATAACCTAGATCATTTCAATCGACTTTCCCCCCAAAAACACAGTCTCAATTTCCTGCTCCTCAATTCCCTAGCAGCCAATAATTCACACCTGGCTGTGGTCTTGCCTATTCTGGACATGGCATCTAAACAGAATCCTACAGGGTACAGTATTTGTAGCTGGCTTCCTTCACTTAGCATAACACTTATATTCTAATTTATATTTATTTACTTTAATGCATTCTCTGCTGCAATAGTTGGTGATGGATTTTTATTTTATTTTTTATGGCCGCCTCAGCCTGCCTTGGGGGTGGAGCTGGTGCAGCGTGTGGTGCCAGGGATCGAACTGTGGTCCCTGTGGCTGCCTAAACTTTCCTAAGCGGGTGCTTTAGACAGATGAACCATCTCATTGGCCCAGTAGTTAGTGATTATTAAGAACTAATCAAAGCAGCAGGAAATGACAGTAGCAGGAGAGCTCCAGAGATGAGTGTGAACTGGACAGGTGGGAGTGGTAAGCAAAGGCGGGAAACTGCAGGTGGGCCTGGGAAAGAGACTCACCTACTTCTACGAGATCTAGGAACACACAGGAATTTAAAAATATAGAAATGAACTGAATATAAATCTTACAGAAGAGATGATGTTAGTAGTTTCAATTTTTAAATGATAAGCAGACACCCCAGTTTTAGCATCTGTACTAGCAGGCTGAGCGATCTGCACTGGAGCCTGGAAGTGATGCTCAAAGTAAGAACCAGAGCTCCTCCAAACAACCACAGCCATCCCCCCCTTTTTTTTGTATTTTAGGGGGGGGTCTACAGAGTATTCAGTGTCTCACTGCTTGATCATGCTTGTAGTGATCCACCTGCTTACAGCCTCCCAAGAGCTGGGATTACAGGCATGTGCCACCACACCCGGCCTCCACTGCCATCTCAGTGTGCTCTGGGGGTGGGGCTGGCATGACAGGCCTGGGGATGGAACTCCCAGCCCCTGCACCTGCCAGCAGGTGCTTTAACCTACTGAGCTATTTGTCCAGCCTAGCCCCAGGGTTTTAAATGAAGATTTCACTTACACAATAGAAAATTACCCAATCTTTCTGTCAAGCAAAGTTTTCATTACTTATTAAGATAACTGGGAAATCTGTGCAAGAAGTTCAGTAAAATATATAATGATCAATGATACCAAATGCTTTGGAAAAAGTTTCCATAATTTTATGAACTAAGAGACAAAACATTTCAGAATACTGAAAATGAAATGGGTCATAATTTGTATTAAGGATGACATCAGTGGAATTTGTACTTCAGAAAAGTGTGCATCTTGCTTGCGTTTCTCCAATGCGGCTGAGTACGTAGAGCCACATGTGCTCTGCAGTACGCACTTGGAGGTGGGCATCTGAGCCACCTGCCCCGGGCCCTGGGGCTACGTACCAAAGGTGCACTTGGTGGGACGCCTGCTGACCACGTGGCAGGCGTTACTTTAGGTTGCCAGTTGGCTCCCCCAGTCAACTTCTTCTCTCCTGCATTCCACTGAAGATCTCCCCTGAGAGCACATAAAACAGACGGACAGACAACAGCAACAAACTGAGAATTTAGGAAAAAACAAAACAAAAAAACATTGTGGGGTGTGGCTCTTTGGAGTCATTTTATTTGGGTTTAGAAATAAACTGTAAGTCAACTGATAATTAAAAGGGTGGTACAGGGCATCACTGCACTGTATCTGAGAGATCTTAAGCTCATCTGAAAAAAGTCATTCAGAGTCTGGATTTCAGTGACAGCAGGGATTTCCTGTCAGCTATAACAGAAAAATACAACAAAGATTCAGTTCAGTTCCTTACCCATCACAGAAAATTCCAAATAACATATATCATAAATCCCATGCATCTATAGCTTCTTGAATTTGAGATGCACTAGTAAGGGTATTTTTTGGATATCACAGGGTTTAACAAAAGCTCTGACATGACTGTACCGTGCCTATGCTCTGACTTCTGATGACTGTATGACCACACCTAACGTGAAATCCTCCCAGTGCGGTGACATGACACACCCCAGAGGACACATGGTGTCCTCGCCAACTTTCCTTAAAACAGACACTCCTGAGAGAATTTTTAAATTTAATGTTAGCTATGAGTACTATAATGAACCTAGAATTTAAATCTACTGAAATACTCAAACCACAATGTCCAGATATTTCTGTACATGACACTGACACTCAGAAACAGATTATTATTTTTTCATTATAAAGCAACAATTTGGAGGTTTCAGTAGAACAACAACAAAAATAAAAATAAAACATAAACCAACTTTGAAATTATCTACCCTAAGAATGAATACTGCACTCCAGTGACTATGATGCTTGGTAGTCCCCAATAAAAATACTGTCAGGAGGAAAATAGATGATTTAAAACTTACTTCTTTGATGTGGTGCCAGAAATCCCAAGATCTATAAAACAGATAAAATAAAAAGGAACATAAACTTTTGTATTTGTTTTAGGTAGCATTCAATAAATGAAAGAATTTGAGATTTATAAAATTTCTGTATTTTGTCTATGAATAAGTAATTTCAGTAATACAAAAAGAAACTATGCTAGAACATATCTATTACTTTGAGATTTTCTCTGACTTCCCATCTGATGCAAGAATCACAGCTAGATGTGACCTTCTGTCACCCTGGATTGAGCAGATGTGACAGGCTTGAGGCTGCGAGCGTAGGAAGGAGGACTGTTAGGCTGGTGCCCGGGAACGTGGCTAGCAGAGAGCTCTCTACATTGACTACAACCTTGTAGGACAACTAACAACTCTACGGCTTGTACCAACAGTGTGAGTTGCACTTAACACAACTTGCTTCCTTTCTGCAGGTGTGGAACAGCCAGTCATAGGAGGGAGGGGGTGCCCATGAGACCAGCAGCCAATAACCCCCGGTGCAGAAACCCTCCAGGGCCTCCTTGGGCAGAAACATGGCACTCAGAGTCGGGGAGTTAGCTCAGTGGCACAGAGCCTGCCTAGCAAGTGTGAGGTCCTGAGTTCAAAATCTGATACCCACAAAAAAGAAAAGAAAAAAGAGCATTCCTACACTTCTGAATTCCCGATGCTGGGGACAAGCAAGTGCCCGTCCCTCCAGGGGAGAGAGGACAAGGGGTGGGCAGGGGGATCTTCCAGACTCAAGCCTGTGTCTGTCCCCTTGGGATCTAGCTCACATCCTCCCTGCACTGCTGCAATAAATATCAGCGAAGTTGCGAGGGAACCCCCACACTGACGGCTTGGTGGGCTGCTCCGGCTAAATTCATGGATTACTCTGGCACAGAGCTAGTTTGTAGAGGATGGTGTTAACATTTATTGCTTGCCAAATCTTGGTATGACAAAACAGAGGAAGGCATATGTTAAATGAAAACCACACACATGGCTTTAATTTTGGCCCTGGTTTTGGGAACGGGGACTTCAGTTTTTTGTCCTTGCTGGTCCTTACACTCTGGGCCCAAGTGACCATCCTGCACCACCTCCTGGGAAGCTGGAGCTTCTAATGAGCAACATTACACCTCGGTCACTTTTTCTTTAATTGTTGTTGTTTGTAAAAGATAAAGAAACTTAATTTCTCAGTTTTTCAAATGGACTAAAACTTTCAAACTGTACATATTGCACAATTAAAAAAAAACCCCCTCAAATATACATGTTGATGAAAAAGGCAAAAAGAACCATAAATAGATTGCTGACATGGAGGCAGGGGATCCAATTTCCAAATTCTGTGGTGGAAGGGAGTGCAAGCCCTGTGCTGGGCCTTTGTGCACAAGCCTTGAGGCTGTGCATTGCACCAGGACATGCTATCTCAAGACGCCGGCTTTTGATACGATGTTTTCATGTAAGCATGCATTCTGATCAAATCTGTCCCCCTATTTCTTTCTCTTGTACCTCCAGCATCATTCCCCTATATTCTATTCCTCCTAGTGATAGTCTCCTGCTCTCATGTCATCTTTTTTAAACATTTATTTATTGCTCTTTTTGAGAGAGGGTCTGGCTACGCAGTTCAGGCTGCCCTTGAGCTCCCTTTGTAGCCCAGGCTGGGCTTCAGTGCACAATGATCCTCCTGCCTCAGCTTCCTAAGGGCTGGTATCACAGGCGTGTGGCACCATGCACCTTTTTAAGATTACACATGTTAGGGAAAATGTGGAATGCTTGTCTTTCTGAGTCTGGCTTGCTTTAACATAGTTAACATGATTATCTCTAGTTCTACTGTCTTGTTAATGACATAATTTTGTTTTTTTATAGCTGAATAGTATTACATTTGTCATTGTGATTTTGATTTGTTCTACCCTGATGACTAATGATGTTCAACATCTTTCCACATAATTTTTGCCATTTATATGTCTTTTGTTTGGGAAAATGCCTATTTGAGTTCTTTTTTAATTATATTATTTATATTGTTATTACTGAACTGAAAGTGTTCTATTCCTAGATATGAGTTCTTTGTAAGCTAGAGCTTTGGGAATATTTCTCCCATTCTAGGATTTTCTTTTCTTTTTTTCCTTTAAACTTCTATTCATTTTGATGAGAAAAAAAGAATAGCAATGGAACAGTTTCAACACAGGTTAACAGGACATTTACAACAATTAATACATTGCATATTGTTGTCTTTATAGTAGTTATTCAGAGGACAAGATGCAGACATGATATCTTGTCTAAACAACATTAGTACAAATTTTTATTCTCATGAACTAAGAGAAAGTAACTTTATCTATCCTAACTCTCTTGTATTTTCTTCTTTTTTATGGTGGGAACAGGATTTGAACCCATGACCTTGCACTTGCCAGGCAGGTACTTGTGCCATGGAACTATCTCCCTGGCCCCCTGTTCCCTCTTCTTTTTTTCACAACAAAACACATAGTTATTTTTATGGTACTGGGAATTGAATTCATACGTGCTCTGCCACTGAACCACACACCCACCTCTTTTTATTTTGAGCCAGTGTCTTGTCCTGTCGCCCAGGCTGGCCCAAAACATGTGGTGCTCCTGCTGTAGCTGCCTGAGTAGCTGAGATGAGAGGTGTGTGCTCTGTTCAATTTCTGGATGCTATCACTTGTGCATAAAAGTTTTAAATTTTGATGAATTCTTATTAATCTGTTTTTTTTTTTCTTTGCTTGTGCTTAAGTATTGTATCTAGGAGGTCCCCCTGCCTCATCCCAGGCTCCAGTGACTTATATCTACGTTGTCTTAAGAGTGTCACAGTTTTGGCTTGCACATCTTTGATTCATCTTAAATTGGCTTTCAAGGGTAGCCCAGCTTCACTCTACTGCATGAGTCAAACCAGTCGTCCCAGTGCAAGTTTGTGAAACGACGATCTACACCCTCCCTACCTGGTCTTGGCAATCTTGTTGACACTGATTTCACTGTGCACGTGAGGATCTGTTTCTGGGCTTTTTCTATTCCATTGGTCATTGTGTCTATTGCTATGCTACGTAGCCAATTGTCTTGAGTATTGTAGCTTCGTAGAAGCTGCGAAATTGGAAACATGAATCTTCCAAACTTGTTTGTATTTTTCAGACCTCCTTGCCTGGGTGTTCTGCTCTGGTTTTCCTCAGGGCATTAGGACTGAACATTTTACAGAATTAAGGTTTACAGTTTTTCTCTGTCCTTTGAGAGAGTCCCAAGGATAAAAATTTCGTTTTGTTCACTGATTTATCTCTAAAGTCTGGGAGAATGTATGGCGTGCAATGAAGACTTGCAGGGTGACTGAAATGCGGACTGTCTTTTTGTACATACGCTGCACTTAACCCCAGCTACTCTCTGTTCTTGTTTTCAAATGGAAAGGAGACTGAAGAACTTGCTGGACACAACATACTTCACTCCATACCAGACTAGGTGCCTTAATGAGCTCTTTGGTAATTTAGATTAAAAATGGCCTGGGTACTCCTAGGAAACAACAGAATCGTAGCTGCCTGCCTGCCTGCCTGCCTGCCTGCCTGCCTGCCTGCCAAGGAATCATGCTGGCTGTAACGCCAAGTATTTCCATCCACTCCTTAACCACAAGAGGAAGCAGAAACAGCACACATTGAAAAACAGAAAAACCCAGCTCACATATGTTTCTGTTGAAGAAAACTAGGTTACTCACTGCCCACTAAGCTGGCAAGGGATGAGTCAAGATCACTGCCCAGGGCTTTGCTGGCTGCCGTGGCGGGGCTGGGTGGTACCATGGAGACAGGGGCGGGCTGCCCAGCTGGCGCCACCGTTGGTATCAGAAGATCGCCTAGACCGTCAAACACTAGAAATCAAGCAGACTAGGTTCAGAATAATTGAAACAAAGATCACATGCAAATTAAGAGAGACACTGTCTTCTAAAAAACTATGGAAACGAATCAGTATATATTCTTATCAGAGAGTGCATGTAATTCACACCTTTTGTCACTGGAATACCCTGGGCATGTCTATGTATATGTACTCATAAAAGGGTGGGAATACTAATGAACATGAGAAAGGAAAGCTGCGTTACGTACAGAAAGAGAACAAAACTGGGTTGCAACTCTCAGTAACCTGGTTTTGAGAAAACTACTCCGAGCTGTTTTATTTTCTCACCTATAGATGGGAATAGCACTAGGAATGCAGTAAAAGCTTTGTTGAGAATATTAAATTAGATAATGTGTGCCATATGCTTCTTTTTTTTTTTTTTGTCTTTTTTGAGACAGAGTCTCACTATGCAGTTCAGGCTGGCCTTGAGCTCACTTTTGTAGCCCAGGCTGGTCTCGAATTCGCACCGATCCTTCTGCCTCAGCCTCCCAAGTGCTGGGATTACAGGCGTGAGCCACCACGCCCGGCTTTTTTTTTAAAATTTTTATTTATTTATTTATTTATTTATTTATTTTTTCCATATGCTTCTTATACTGCCTGCTCGTAGGCACTCAGTCAGTGGTAGCCCTTGCCCCTCTCATTGAAAACAATGAAGACGCTTTTCACTCAAAACTATGAGTATTACAAAGCCTCAAGGATTTATTCCAAAAACCTAAGGTGCTTACTATAAAAATTGAATTTCTTAGTTTTCTAGGAGCTTAGTGTCTAAGTAAAATCTGATCCGATGTTCAGTGTCTAGTAATAGGTATCTGGAAAATAGTGGAAAGTATTTTAGAAGTAACAATTTAGAATGTTTTCCTCACATAGCAACTACTTCTGATTTTAAGGACTTAAACAGCATTTTAAATATCAGAAATCAAATTTCGTCACTAATGTATGCTAACTACGACTTGTTTGGTTCCTAGAATAAAGAAAGGCCATTTGGAATTCAGACTTGTCTTACTAATAAGTATATCAAAACTTTTTGGTTGTTAAGTTTTATCGAAAACTGTGCATATCTTCCACAAGCATTGATGAAGTAATTCTAAAGCAAAAAAGGACAGCATTCATCCAGGCACTGGCAATAGAAGCAACCAAATTGTCAGGCAGAGGATATATTTAGGGTGTTTCTGAAACACATGTAATTGCCAACAACTCACCAATTGAAAATTTGTAGTAAGGACCCAGCATGGGAAGGGTAGAATGGAAGAGAATACAAACAAAATGACAGCAGTGATGAAAGGTTAAAGGCAGGCAAAGAAGACTGTTTGAGTCCCAACTCCATATACTGAGGGCCATGCAAGCTTCACGGGGTGCCAGCAAGAGCAGGGAGTGTCCACACACTTAGATCCTATTCGAAGACTTAGTACCAGTATTGGCTTTCTTTTTACCATTTCTATTTGAGGTGCATGTAAGCTCATGCATATAGATGGTGTGCATGTTAAGCTAGAGTTCTGCTAAAAATAAGAAACAGAAACACAGAGAGGGTTTCAGGTTATCCTTAGAGTTACCAAAATGTACTAGAAATTTTGATTTAAGTGACAGAGTAAGAGACTTACTGAAGTTTTAACACAAAGTTATCACTGAATATCTGCTTGCTGTAAATTTTCTGAAAACGTACTAACCTTAGGTGGTATACTTTATCATTAGTACAGACGACGAGGACCTTCGAAAATCACTGCCTTACCTGATGGGTCAAAGGAGCTGCTGCTGGAGGTGGAAGGTGCCGTTCCAAAAGCGGCCTCAAAATTGGGCTGCAGCAGGTTGTTCTGGGCTGGAGTGACAGGCGATGGAGAGGGGGCCATGAAAGCACCCCCAAAGCCTGGGGAAAATTTGCAGGGAAACATAAGCAAACCCAACTAATGGCAAGTAAAGGCCATTACAAAAACTCAAAGGAAATGGAAAAAGAAGTAAGTGTGTGTAGATAACACTCAATGAAACTGGGGCAGCTTTGCTTTTTAAAAAAGTTTTCAAGTATCTCAATATACCTTGTACTAATGAGACTTAATTAGAAATAAGGTAGCATATAAAAATATTGCAAGCTTGTGGCATACAAATCTGCAATAATGGAGTACATTAGGTAAAAAAGGCAGCAATCACATTAAAATTCAGATAGTCTTTATTACACTGAAATTTTACATTTTTTTCAAATCATAATGCCAGAAAGCTAAAAATGTCCAGTTACACACATTTAGCACAGTAAAAGAAGAATTAGAAAAACAAGCATCAAATCTTCCTCAGTAGCTTGTGTCTGTCTCCCTGCCACCGCTGCTACCATCAAGTCTAGGCCCTCGGAGTGTGCTCTCAGAATTCCTCACAGCCACCCCGACAGTGTCCCGTTTCTAGTCTGCACCTTCTCCAGGCTACCCTTCGTAGTGGAGCCAGCACAACCTTTCTGAAGAAGAAATGCTGAGAAAGCCACTTCTCTGGTCTTGACCACCCAGCAGAAAAGTCTAAGCACGAGGAATAAAAAGTAAAACCATTTTAATATTCTGTGAGCTGTAAAAGGCTCAAGTCAACAGCTTCCGACATTGCCAGTTCTGTTGATAACCCACGACTATTATGGACTATTGGACTATAAGGGGTTATTTTCCTGAATTCACATACCTACAATATTTGAATGGCAATGGCACACCCATCTCTGACAAAACAAAACAAGGGGGATAGAAATGAAGGGCCATTTGCAGTGAAAAAAATAGGACAGGGGTACAGCTACTTTCTCCTAGTTCAATGGGAAGAAAGCTTTGTACGAACAGTGTTTAGACAAGATATTACGTCTGCATCTTGCACTCTGAACGACTCCTATGAAGACAAGAATATGCAGTGCATTAGTTACTGTAACTGTCCTACTAACCTGTTTTGAAACTGTCTCATTGTTCTTTCTCATTAAAGTTTTTAAAATTTATTTTCATTGTTTTACAATAATTAATACACTGCATAATGTTGTCTTCATCATAGTTGTTCAGAGTAAAAGATGCAGACGTGATTTCTCATCTAAACATCATCAGTACAGATCTTTCTTTTCATTGCACAAAGAGAAAGTCGCTGTATACCTCGTCTGATAGTTCATAACCATAGTGGACTATCAGCTCATCGGGCTTTATTGGAAGCTGTTAACTTGAGCCTTTTATCTTTCTCATAAAAATAAATAAAAAATGAATTAAGATTTTGTCAGTGAAACTGAAAAAAAAAATATTGTATGTGAACAATAAAATACTTCACTGGCTATCCATGACTCCCAGATTCCTACTGCAAGGCCCTCTGTACAGCCATCAGCCCTGTCTGCGTGCACTCTTAGCTCCTGCCCGTCCCTGCAAAGTAGGCTGCAGCAGCTGTGCTCCAGCACTCCTGCGCCAGGCCTGGGCTCTGGGAGGACTCCACTGCCCCGAGCAGCTTCCCCCGGCTGCCAGACGCACCCACACTGCGCGCGCACACCGCTGTCTTCAGCATGTGCACAGGGCCCCATCCTATCTTTATTCCCAGGATCCCCAAATCCAAATCACAGGCATGGATTTCAGGGGTCAAAAGCTGTCTTGTATTTTTCTTGTCTTTTCCACTAATATTCAATTCAACACAGTGTTTCAGACATCGAGTTAGCACAGACAGAGGAAGGAAGGACATTTCGAGAACGTAAGAAAATAGCAAAGATGACCGAGTATTAACCAGATTTGTTTCAGGGCTAGAAGCAAAATAACCTGTGAAAGAAGTGATTTCTTAGTAAGGCACCAGGTGTTCTGGTTTACATCTACATGTCTCCCAAGGCTGGGGACCTGGAGAGGTGACTGCACCGTGGGGTCATGGTATACTTAGTTTGCAGCTACATGTGACGCCAGAAGGCAAAGCCTGGCCAAAGGGTGGACACGGCCTGGGGAGGGGAGGCACCTCCCTCAGCCCTCACTCCGCACTCGCTCTGCTTCTTGATTTCCACGCCACATCAAGACTCCACCGTGGACGCTCCTCCACCCTGCTGCCATGACCCGGAGCTAGCCAACGGTGGACTTAATTCCTACCAACCGTGAGCCACCGACAACTTCCCTCCTTTCATTGGTGGGTGTTGAACACTGTTTCCCAGCAACAAGGCAGTCACTGAGGCACGAGGTCATTCTCTATCATAAAGCAACTCATTACTAGCAGAGATCTGTCCAGCGCCCAGCTGGGGTGCGTGCTCCTTTACATCTAACCCCATCGTCTCTTTTTCAAAAACAGTTTGCAAAGATGTAAAAGAATGCTTGCAAGGGCTGGCCAGATAGCTCAGCGGATTAAAGCAGTTGCTTGGCAGACACAGGGGCCGGGGGCTTGATCCTGTGTGCCATGCCCACCCTAGCCCCGGGCATGCTGAGATGGTGATTGAAACTTGGCATGGTGGCACATGCCTGTAGTCCCAGTGTTTGGGAGGTTGAAAACAGGAGGATGACTAGACTCTGATCTGTGTAGTGAGAGATGGCATACCTTGTACTAAATACAAAAAAAAAAAAAAAAAAAAAAAAAAAAGAAAAAGTAAGACTATATTCCAATTTACAAAACCAATCTGTAATTTTGACAAAAATTTCCACTAAAACTATTTTCTAAAGGAGGTAGGAAGAAACGTTCAAGTCATGCTGTCCCTGGGAGCTGACAATGACACAGTTTTAGGCTTTCCTTGTATACACATACAAAGAACTGCAATTTGAAAACAGTGATACTGATTAGAAAATGTTCTTTTTAAAGTTCACAGTGACCATATTAAGTAATATTCCTATTTGACTGGCACTGCTGTCACATGTAAATTTTTTTACTGAAGAAATATACTGTCAAGATCAGTAAGACCCAGTACCATTGTGAATAAGGAAATACTTGTTTTTGAAGGAGTGGGAGTTTTAGGGAGATACTTGAGTGTTTTAAAAGTCATCTCACAGTCAAATTGTAGCACGCTCCTGGCTAATTTGGGCAGCTGTTACTTTGTGGGCTTCTCTTTGCTACAGATGAGTGTGGAGATACCTGTGCTTGAAGCAGTTTCTTAAAACCTGGCCAAGGCGGGTACAGCATGCTCTAGAATCACAGTGTAATCGGTACTTCCAACACCATCAGCTCCAATCCTTTCTTTACGTGGCTGGAAGGAATGGCTCAAAGAGAAGACACAACCCCAGCCGAAATTCAGTAGGAAGAGGAAAAAGTACACATTTGTGCAGGTCTTAGTAAGAATGAATGTCACTTCAACATAACACACTCAGAGGTAAAGAATTAACGCTATGCCCTGAAAACTTTCATGCCTTCTATAAGAAAGTAAAAACACCAAGTTGGCCATGTGTCAGCCAGGGTTCCAGGCATTCTTTCCAAAGCTCAACAGTGTGAACCAGATGCACTGCCTATATTTAACCCTTTTGATTCATGGGATCAACCTTAAAACATACATTAGCTGATTTGTCCCTCAGGACAGCTCCACAATGGCACATGACTGAGAAAAAAAGGCTGGAGATATTAATAAGTAATTTACCCCAGGCCAGAAGCACAGGGGTGGTGCCCCAGAGCTGGGGCTCCTTCCCACTGAAGTACGAGCCCTTCACCCCACATCAAGAATGAGGCTGACGGTACCACCCCTGTAGGTCCCAGACACTTGGCAGAGATCGGGCAGAATGGCCTTTGCTATTATACTCTGTCCTCAACCCCTTGAAGCAGGGTCCCATTATACAGTTCGGTCTGGCTTCAACTCACTACACAGCCCACACTGGCCTCAAACCTGCGGCAACCTTCCTATCTCAGCCTCTGAGCGCTGGGATTACACATGTGTGCAACTGCATCTGGCTACAGCCAGTTTTGCAGTGAGAATATGTTTTCATAAGAATAGGATAATTAACAAGATACTAATCGACATAAAATGATCAACTATTTCAAATTTAAAAAAAATCAGTGCAATACTTTAAATGAAGAATTTAACAAGAAAATTACAGGCATTAATGCAGAGTCTGGGGAATTTTCGCTGTTTAGTAACTGAAAAGTTTTAGAGTCTGAAACAATGGTAAGAGAAAAACCTAAACCACCGATCTTTCTACATCTTTCTGAGTTTCCAAGGTGTTCTACAGAATGGAATTGGAAATAAGGTAGCAATCAGTAGAATTTTGTGTGTCCTGCAATCATAGTTGAACCCTCACGTGTCACTGAGGAGCCTGCTGTCTTTGGGGGCACCACCATCCACAGGCACCCTAGCTTCTATGGAAAGGGCTAACTATCCGAAGGGAGCCTGAATGCTTAACGGAGCTGTATTTGTACAGCAACCTCAGACTCGCCTGCCACGATCTGACACATTGTATCATCTCAACTGGGAAAGCGAAGCTTTAAAACTATTTGCACATGGATACTTCTGTACCTACCTCCCAGACATTCACGTGTACACCATGAAGCTGAAGGTGACACTTTTCAGTTATGCTCTGTGTCAGCTCTTGACCCACTGTACTTACTAAAATGGACTAAGAGTAGTTACTTCTAGGAGGGCTGATCTACACAGGATGACAACTGCTTCTCTGTACACTTCCCATTTCAGTAAAGTCGACTGCTCCTGATTTTGCTCTAAACATTTTTTGTATTTTAAATTTGGTTCAAGAAACTCAAGGCTTCTGCTAAAATCTCTCTGGCTGATATGGCTATGAGAAAAAACGCAAAGCTATGAAGGGCCTCATAAGCCCGGTCCATATTGTTCTTTGCCTCCGGGTTTAAAGACAGGAATTAGATATACCTGAGTACAAGTTCATGCTGTGGTACTGAAACAAGTATAGGAAATATTTTCCTAAAATTTTCCCAGAAGTGATGCAGAGGGAAGTATGAGAAACGAGCCTTCTGCTGAATACAGTAGTTTGCAACTTCTTCCCTAAAGTTATAAAGAGAAAGAAGAGTTGCCTGTGGCAAGAAGATACCCCAACTGTCTGCTAGACCACTAGAACTGCCTCGAAAGCTACTAGATACTAACACCATTATATACTGATAGACATCAAATATTGCCTCTTCAAGCAGGACAGAAATAAGGACATGTATGTAACATACAACTTTCCCCAACACTGAGAGGGTCTAGCAGGGAAAGCGATGCGAAGTGCCCAGCAAATAAAACCCAGGTAAACGACATTATAATTTGCACCACTGGGTTGTTCCTCTTTTCTGCCCAACTTTAATAAGATTTCTAAGTAGACAGGTCAGCTAAATAACCTAGGCTTATGCCTGGTGAAGTACCCTAACTCGCGCTGTTTTGCACACTCGCCCTGAGGCCCAGGTACACTTGGTGCAAAGTGACAAAACCTTTCTTGCCCCAGATGTGCTTCGGTCAGCTCCCATCTCTCCCCAGCACTGAGGCTCTCTGCTTTGTCATCGACGGCTGACTGGCAGTTGCATGGGAATGCTTGCTCGCCACAGGCTTTGCCTCCCTGCTCCACCATTCTCCATTCCATGTTCTTTTGGAAACACGGTATTTTAGGTTCCAGCTCCAAGGTGCGGAGGGGACACAGTGGATCAGGGCAGCAGGGCAGATGGTGTGGCCCTGCAGCCCTGGAGCTGATCACGGCACCTGCACCTCTGCAAGCCTCCACCTGCTGTCTGGGGCTGGGGGAGCCAGTAAAGAAAGACTTCTCAGAGCTCTGCAGAAAGGCAGAACATTTAATGTACCAGTGGACCTTAATTAGAAGCTCAAAACAAAAACAGTCATTCAAAACTCCTATTTCTGTTGTCTGTTAAAAATCTTACTGTTGGCTGTCCTTGGGGCCCTCCTTTCTCTCTAATTTTTGGCTTGTAAACTTACATTCCAAATAACTACTACAAGGACAACAATATGCATTGTATTAATTACTGGGGATGTACTACTGATGTGTTTTGAAATTGTCTCATTGTTTTTTTTTTTGTTTTGTTTTGTTTTTTCTTTTTTTTTTGAGACAGGGTCTCAGTATGCAGTTCAGGCTGGCCTTGAGCTCACTTTTGTAGCTGAGGCTGGTCTCAAACTCACACCGATCCTCCTGCCTCAGCCTCCCGAGTGCTGGGATTACAGGCGTGTGCCACCACGCCCGGCCTCATTGTTATCTCTTATTAAAAGTAATACAAAAAATCTTACAGTTGGACAGTGAATATCTGAATTCAATATATTGGTTTAGTAAGAACTTGGAAGTTTCTATGGTTATTTTGAAACTACTATGTCCAGTGTCCAGGCACAGAGAAGCATCAGGGCCATTCTGCCTCTTACGTTTTAGCGTCAAAAGAACACGGTACCTCACAGTGGGGCTCAGTTCTTAACAGGGCAAGAAGAATCCTGGCAGCCGGCCACGGCCAGGAAGGCCTGAGCACACAGGGCAGTCATGTTTGGTCAAGGAGTCTGGAAAGGGTGGAAATGATGCAAAAAAAAGTGCTACTGTCCCCAGCGAAGACTTACTGATGGCAGGAGAGGTGAGCAGCTAGGCTGCCTTTACTTCCTTCCGCTTTTCTTGGTCTTTGCTATGGTTGACACATCGCGTCACCTTGAGAAGTCTAGAAACTTAACTAAGTAACTCAGCGGTTCTACCTCCCAGGGTGCAGGGGACATGCCCCTCGGGGACAGTGTTCACTGTGGCAACCTGAGCAGTTTAAAAGTGTAGCCAAGTGCCTCAGCAGGGGACCGCGGCCCTCACTCTGGGCACCCAGAAGCCTGCACACCGTAAGTGGGAGCCTTGTTCTCCCCTTTTTCTCTCTTGTTGCTTTTTTTTTGCTGTCTTCTTTCTGCCACCACGAACTGCTGCCCCCCTGCTGTGCCACCCTGCCTGGGAGCCAGCTGAGTATGGACTGAAACCTCCACAAACTTGGAGCCAATCAGCCTTTCCTTTCTTAACTTCGGGTGTTGGGTATTTTGTTCCAGGAAGGAGAGAAAAGTAACTAAGACAGTCTTTTTGAGACAAGGTTTTACTATGGCATTCAGGCTGGCCTCAAACTCACAGTGATCCTCCTGCCTCAGTCTCCCGAGTGTTAGGATTCTAGACATGTGCCACCACACCTGGCTTCTTTCACCTTCTGAAAGAAACATTTGACTTAAGGTCAAATGTTCTGCAACTCTGAAGGTTGACAAGGGTGAATTAGGATCTTAAGTTACAAGCAGAAGAATAGATGTTCCTTAGTTTGCTGTATTTGGTCTTGAGATGGTTGCTGTATTATGCACACTGTCACCAGCCCTTTGGCAGCCTGGGGATCAAAATGCAGCCCTGTGGTGAACTGGGGAAGGACACAGGAAGCTGCACCTGAGTGAAGGTTCTGGGCTACAACTGCTGTGCCTCCTATGATGCACACTTCTCATCAAGTCAAGGCCGTGAGTCACCAGTCCACGGGCAGTCGGAGCCGCGTATTACCACTGCGGTCTTACAACTGGCACTCCCCCAGGTCTCCTACTAGGCACACTTGCTTTGTTCTCAAGGAAGACTTGACTTTTACTGTGTCTGAGTCTTTGAAATATTTCCTTTCATTCTACTTACACTACTCTAGCCGCAAGCCAGGATCCAATACAAACTGGGTCAGTTTCTCACATACTTTGGCCCTGCTGAGCTTGGAAAACCCCATACATTTTCAGAGAGAAAAATGATGAGCTTGCTTAAGAAAAAAAAATGACATATATAGCAGTGGCTTCCACTCAATAATAGAAATCAGTAACATTTTCACCTATAGTAACGTACACATTTTTTATATTTAACTTTTATTTTTATAGTCATCAGAGCATCTTCTTTATTTTTTCTTCCTGCAGTACATAGTATCTACATTCCTTGCTGGGCTTGGTACACGATACGTCTTAATTCCCTTTGCCATTCTCTTTTCCCTCTCTTTATCTCTCTGTTCCCTTCTGCACTGACAACGATTGATCCCCATCCTTCCTGTCTTGTCTTTCACTTTGCTCTTTATTATACTTGGTTTCTCATGAAAGAGACCACTAAAGCTTGTTTGTTTGGTTTATGCCACTTAACATTACACTCTCAAGGCACTTCCACTTTTCCTACAGATAACTCAAGATTATGTATTTCAAAAGTCAAGCATCACAGCATATTTCCCCACAAATTCCTTCAAAACAATGAGCACAGACATTAGAAGATTAAAATTGCTACACAGGTTTATACATAATGTCTGATCCTTCAGTTTTGTACCTTGAAAGGAAAAGGGAAAAAAAATAAATTAAGTAATATATGCAATATTTTTTACTTCTGAAAGTAAACCCAAACTTAATTTCTACTGAATACCATTTTATTTTAATTAATTACCAGCTAGTAGATCTGCCGATGCTGATGAGCTAGAAGCAGCCTGGGGTGCAGCGGGGGGTTCAGAAGCACCACTTCCAAAGGCGTCTATCCATGATCCAATATGCAGCAAAAACATGAGACAGGGTAGACAGTAAATACAGTAAACAGTAATGTAAGTGTTATGCAAGACATGCAAAGATACGACACTTGGCATGATGAGCTTATCTCCTGTGGATATGTGAAATGATTCAGTGGAATGAATTAAGCTCCAAACAATTTATTCTTTCAAATGAGTTCTACAATATTTAGGAATTAATACTTTTCTGTTACATTAAATCTTTTCTTCCCCATTACAAGTAAATAACTCTTTGGACTAAATCATGTCATTTATCAATACAAAATCTAACATTTATAATTTTATTTTTATTTTTTTTGCAGAAATGGGGATTGAACTGAGGCCCTTATGCTTACCAGGCAAGTGCTTATTCTACTGAGTTATCTCCCCAGCCCCAAACCTTTAAAATTTTTTACTAAAGGTTAAATAGAATCTTCCCATTTAGGATTCTTAAAATTTTTGAAAACAGTTGATAAATCTAAATGAAGCAGCTACTACTACTTTACTTGTACCTGTACATAAAGATTTAACATCTGGGCCCTTCAGGACTCAAAGTATTTTGTTTTGGTCTTTTTTTTTTTTTTTTGCGACAGGGTCTCAGTATGCAGTTGAGGCTAGCCTTGGGCTCACTTTCTACTCCAGGCTGGTCTGAACTTGCAGTGATCCTCTTGCCTCAGCCTCTGAAGTGCTGGGATTGCAGGCATTTGCCACCAGGCCCATCTTAGGACTCAAGCTTTAGTCCTAAGGCATGAGAAGCTGTGACACCTTTGTACCTGCATGCACTCAACATGCCACGCGCAGCGCCACTGAACTGCAAGTATACGTTGTGAATGTAACTTGCCAAGGGTGGCGTGTCAGCCCAGGGCCTACACGGGGCAGGCGTTCAGGAAGTCACTGTATGCTCTCCTGTAAGCTGACTGCTAAAAGGTCATTTTATGTATGTTGTATTTAAAAACTTTAAAAAATAAAAGAGCGAAAATACATTAGAAATAATATAGAATTTCAGTAAGCAAGATGATAGAATTCAACAATGGTTGCTATATTGCATATTGTTGTCTTCAAATTAACTGTTCAGATTACCAGATATAAGCATGCAAAATTGGTCAAAAAGCTAAAAACAAATTGAAGTGCAAATTGTTCCTTAGTAGTTTGAGTGAACTCAATATAATATATTATCCTGCTTTCATATAATGTCTAAAGGCAGAAGAGAGTACTTTTAAATCAGGAAGACATTTTCCAATTATCTGAAGGGACTTAAAATTAATAAGCTAGACAGTAAAAGCCCTGGCACAATGTATGACAGTTAGCATGTATGCTACCAGTTTTGATAGCTTAGTTTCAATTTTGAATGACACAGTTCATGTCTATGTTGCTTTTTAAGAACATAGGAATGGTGACTCAGTCAGCAGATAAGAATTAATGGAGTAGAACAGTAGATGTGAATTCTAATCAGGTGTTTATACATTAGGATGAGCAAATCATTGAGAACACAAAGCCTTCCTTTGAAAAAATTAACTGGTCTTGTTAGGGCATGCCCTAACACTTATGGAGTGCTGACGGGACAGGAGGGCAGCAGGGCTAGGCAAAAGATCTTAAAAATGTGAGCTCACGTGCAAGAGACAGCTTCATACAGTGAAAAGAAACCATAAGGAAGTATAACGAAATGGAAGCTCTAGAAACTTCCTGAATAAAAAAGACACTGTAAGTCTCAAAGGAGAAGAGATACGCACCCCCGAACAGGTCTATCACACCTGAAGATTCCACCTTGGCTGGAGAGGCAGTGGTTGCAGGAGATGGTGCCACAAATGTATCCACTGCAGTGAAGCACAGAACATGAAAAAGTGTGTGTCACCTGGGGGGCCAAGGGAACTTGGAGCCCTGACAAATGCATCTTGAGGAGCTAGGATTAGCTCCAGACTGGAAGACTGGACAGTGTTAACAGGTGAGCAAAGCAAGCAGATTTAAACATGTTCCAGAACAAAATAAAATTTGACTCCTTGAAGTCAGAGGTTTCAGTGTGATGTTTTCTCTTTTTACCAGCCTTATGTTTGAAATACTAATCCTCAGCTGCTGGTGACAGGTCAAGAATAAGATTCTTTATTGTAAGTGAATGTTACATTTAAAAGAACGCACAACAACCCGCCAGCGCCTGGGCCCTCTTCTCCATGGGCCTAGGACCCCAGGCCTAACTTCGCAGACCGACCTCGCCCACGCACTCACCGGATAAGAGGTCAGCAGTGAGAGAACTCTCGGGCACAGGAGAGGCCCCTGGTGGCGGAGAGGAGAAAGCATCTTCCGAAAGTGAAACAAATCAAAACCAAGGAGAGGTAAGTAGCAGAAGGCTGAAATCAGAGTCACATATCTAACAAATGCATTATCACAGCTGAGTACAAATAGCTTAATCATGAACATTTCTAAGAAAAGGAAATTTGAAAAAAAAAAAAAAAAAAAAAAAAGCGTTGCTTTGGCTTTACCTGTACCAAACAGGTCTATGCTAGGGGCAGCATCCGGCTTAGGCGCTGCCGCAGCAGCTTCTGGAGCAGACTCAAATAAATCTAAGACCAAGAACATACGTGCCTTTACTTCACAGGAAAAAATCAAGCCTGAAATGGCATCACTTTCCACTTCTGAACTAGCACTCTGAAGAATTCTGAGTTAAGTAGCAAATGATTTCTAGAGACCCACCCTATGGCACAGTATTAATGCAGCTAGAGCTACGCATACAGTACATCCCAAGGACCAAAGAAGTCAACATATCAGATGGAAACAGTGCGACAAGAACAACAACAAATTACCACCAAAGATATCTAGAGCAGGAGGAGCAGTGGTGGCGGCGGTGGCGGCAGAGGTGGTGGCGGCGGCGGCGGTGGTGGCGGCGGTGGTGGTAGAGGCAGCAGTAGTGGCAGCTGCAGCAGCGGGAGCAGGAGAAGGAGCAGTTGCGGGAACTGGAGGGGCTGTACTAGCTGTAGGGGTAACTACAGGAACGCTGGTGTCGGGTGGCTTCATGGCAAAGAGGTCCAGCTCAGGCGCAGCCTCTGCACTACCTTCAGACGGGGCAAAGGGGTCTTTTGGAAAGCAAAGTGGAGACACATATAGCATCAGTGAGGAAAGAGGAACAGGAGACGGCATCAAAACCACCGGGAAGACGCAGCGCGCGCACACACAGATCTACCCACTAGCTAGTCCTCAGGCTGCTTAGGCTTGACTGCTACCTATGTGCAGGGGTCAGCATTTGGGATATTTTCTAAAAAAAGAGACAATGTCATAGCCACAAGTTAAGAATCCGAAACAATTTGCCAAGTGCTGCGAGACTAACCTACAGTCTAGATCAGAGACTGTCACTTCAAACTCTTATTTGAGCTGATCTGGTAGCTTTGGAAGTTCATTAAAACATGATGACACACTTGAACTCAATGTTACCAAAGAGTACAGTACAGCATTAGAGAGAGAGAAACATTAAGAGAGCATACTTGCACTGACAAAAATTGTCAATCTTGAGAAATTGTCAATTTTGATAAGTATGCACTTTGTTGTCTTAATGTTTTAATGTCTTAATGTCTTAATGCTGGCATTATTTATTCATTTATGATGAGTGATAGTGCGTACTCAGAAGAAAAGAAAATTGGAAAAACATATGACCACATCTAACTACAAGGGCTTCATCACGTTAGGACAGAAAAATAACAGATTGGCTCATGACCATGACCCACCGTTTCCTGAGCATGCATCAAGCGCGGCTGCTACGGGGGCGGGGGCAGCCGGTGCCGGGGCCCCTTCAGAGGCGGCAGGGGCCTCCCCAGGAGAAGCTGCAAAGGCATCTTGGGTGCAGGTTTTAAAAAAAAACAGAAATTAAAGGAACAAAAAGAGAAGAAAATATAGTAAAAGAACCAAGTTAAATTGTGAAGAAGGCTCCCTTATACAACATGAGTATCTTCAAATGCATATTTATGGCCCAGGCACTGCTGGCCTCCATAAAGCAGTTTTTCTTTGTGCACCTTCGTATCAGTTAACACACAAGTGGTAGAGCTGATACCACCGAGCCTTTCGGGGTCCAAGGAGATTCTCATTGTATAAGGGCTCTGAGAAGCATGTTTTATGTTCATTCGAAATTAATGAATGCAAAAATCAAAGTATAAAAATAACTTTCTTATTCAAGGTATTAAACTTTCATGTCCAAATAATACTTATTCACTCTTATTAGAAAGTCTCTGACTAGTGGCTTCTAGCAAACACCAATGTCTTTAATGCAAATAATATTAAACAGATGATGGCAATGTAAACAATCCTAGTTTTAACATTTTTATAGTCTAGTGCAGACAGAATTATTATATTCTGTACTAATAATTATAATTACTGTTATCATGAAAGGTTTAGTACATAGTCATAAATACTAAATCTTCACTATCCTTGAAAAGCACATTAAAATACTGTATAAGAGAAAAATAAATGTAACAAAATTAGGACATGGCACTTATATGTTTATTTCTATATAAATTTATTGTTTTCAAATGTATTTTTTTCTAGTCATTTGGAAAATGATGTTCTTCACATATGAAAAATGTAATTTCAGGATTTAAGACTACAAATGCACTATTACTTATAGAAGGAAGTTCATTAATATACAGGCAGGCCCACTTTATACTTACTTCGTAAATAGCTCATACAGGCAAATGGTTCAAATACATTTATATCAGCAAAATATGGTAATTGTGCATAAATAGAACTTCCATTGTTTCAAAAGTAGTGCAGGAATCAAGCCATCCTGATGGACTTAGAAGAAACCCTGAGAGTCTGATCAACACCTATGAAGAACCTTCACTTATTGCTAGACTTCTCACACCAAAACACCATCACTCACACAATCTACGGGTACACCCTAGAATACTGCTCCTTGGCCATTAAAAGGAACTTGTTAAATATATGTGGAAATGTCATGCAGTGCATCTTTTTATAAAAGTACAAATAGGACATTAGTTATTTATATCTTATACATAATCTGATCTGATTGCTTCTCTCAGCTACTAGGGGAGTATCATGTATGCTGGCCATGGAAGTCGAGACTGAATAAATCCTGGAGAATGAGAACCGCATCAAGAAATAGGGCAGCCTGCTTCTCCAGCTATTAGAAGTCTTTCAGGGAGAAGAGAACTCTACCAGGCAAGCAGAGCACACAAGGGAAGCAGCAGAGGGTCCTGAGCGCTCCATGTATTCTGCCCTGAATCTGTTTTCTTCCTTTGTAACCCTGCACAATCTGGAACTAAGGGCAATAATACGAGGAAGAACAGAAACTAACAGCAGACATATTCTTGAATATTAATGAGCTTAATCTTGTGATAGATTCTATTATTTCCACTTTATAGAGAAAAGAACCAAAGCCTACAGATTTTAAGTTTTCATCACAAAAAAAGCAATTGAGGCAGCTACAAAAGATAACTGGCTTAATTTACTTGCTTCACAATCTGTACAAGACAAATACACGTAACTTTCACAATTAAGAATACACTGAAAATGTCTGAGAGACTTGGCCGAGATCATCCAGCCAGCAAATGGCAGAGTTAGGATTTGGCTCTGCCTGGGGCTTGCATATTTAACCACCATACTGCACTGGTATGAAGCAAGCTGCTCTCTGTTGATCCTTTCCCTCCTAGGATAATGAAGGCATTAGTGTTACGGGTCAGGGACATATTCATTAACGACTGCTTTCGGCTAGCAGTTAAATAGAAGTAGGTGAAGCCTAGATGCTTGGCTGCTTCCCCCGCCACCAACAGCAACACATCTCTTTTCAATGCTGCTTATGTTACTTAAGACTAAATATTATGCACTTAGCTTATCTACTTTGACAAAAAGAGATTCTGAAAGGTAAGAGCTCCAGCTGTTCCAGGCCATAACTGTCTGAGTCTTCCCAGCCCAGAAAAAGAGGGGTGAATGAGCTTCCAGGTGGCAGCGCCTAGTTGTCGAGTGTAGTAGTGACCTTGAGTGAAAACTGTCCTGCTGAGCCCAGCCAACACCCAGAAGTGTAAGTGAAAATAAAATTTTGGTCTTGGTAAAAAACACTCAACTAAAGCTTCTTTTAATACTTAACCTTTTCTCCCCATCACTGGCAACATTTACTCTCTAGAACTGGGCCCTAAAGCTTCTTCTAGTCTAGCTCTCCCTCCCCTGTTGCTCACTGGTAGTTTGCTTCTACATTCTGCCAGTCTTCTAACACTGCACTTTTTAAGAAGTGCATGTTTCTGCTGGTCTAAAGTTATAGGCTCAGACTAGGCCTTTCCCAGAATGCTGAGCTGTTGTGGTCTTTTATATTTCTATTTTTCCTGTTAGCACTATAAAGGAGTTTTTCTCTAAAACTTTTAATAACATGGCTGTCTTTCTCACAGCTTCTGGAAGCAATCGTTTCTGCCAGCCTAAAGTACTCTCCCATTTACTCCAGTTACATACACCACCTGTAAATCCTATGCCCAGCAAAGGGGGCCACTGTGCTCAACAACTGAGTCACATTCTGGTCCCCAAATCCCAGATTATAAAGCTGTGACAGGCAATCTAGCCATAAGCACTTTATTTAAATACTGGTTTTAAGGACGCTGACTTGACTTAGTTGTTAACCAACACATAGACAGTCAAGCCTGTGAGTTGTGTTTTCAGTTTCTGAGCCTCTTGACTTTCTGCTTATGACCTGGTATCATCACAAAGGCCTGCTCACAAACTGAGGCAGTTGATCAACAGACACCCTGGATGTGATGTGGAAGAACTTGCATTAATTTGGCATTCTAGCACTCAGAGAAATTCCTTGTTGCTAGGAACCAATGTGCTATGTAGTTTGTGGTTTGCATGTATGAAGAGAGGGATGCTTTTTAGGATTTTATGTTTTTAAAAAATATAGACAATGTTTCACGTCTTTGCCTGCATCCCTGTGCAGGGGTCACGTTACTGAGTTGCTGAGGTGAGCAATGACTTTTTCCTCTATTTTCATCACTATATACAAGTTTAAATTTCTAAGCCCCACGCTCCCTTGTAATCCTGTTTCAGGTGAGGGCAGAAAGCAGTCTGCTTCTTAAAGACAATTTCTCCTTCGAAAGTTCATCTTTAAAAAGTCCATTTTTTGCCTGTCTCTTCTCATCTTTCTGTTTTTCCTTCATCCTTTTTCCCCCTTCCCTTGCTCTCTCCTTTCCTTTCTATTCTACTTCGTTTGAGTTGATGTGGAGTGCTGGGGATCGACCTCGAGGCCTCAGCCATGCTGAGCAGGTGCTCTCTGGCTGTGTACGCCCCTCCACCCAGGTAACAGATCTGAATGAACATTCTTAGTGACTTAAAAGAACTACTTACACTGAAATGACTAAAACATTATGAGAATCATTAACTGGAATGCTTCCATCAAAGTTAACACATTACCTATTTTACAAATTTGTGATTCATATGCAATACTAAAAAAACAAAAAAAATCTAATATTTCATACCTATGAAATTAAGTAGCAATTTTTCTGAAACTGAAATTCATTCATCTTATTGCCAAATCTTATTAGCTGCTGCAAACATTATATAGAGCCTCCTAATAGTAGGTTTTTACTCTGTGTACGTAAAATGTAATAATATACGTGTAATAAATTGCTCATGTTCAGGGACCAGGGAGAGAGGTCCATGGCACAAGTGCCTGACTGGCAAGTGCAAGGTTGTGAGTTTGAACCCTGGTCCCACAAAATAAATAAATAAATAAATAAATAAATAGCGCATGTTAATCTGGAGTTCTACCACTTGTCTATTTTAGGGACAAAAAAATATTTTTAAATGATCATACAGAATGGTCAAATAAATCCAAAATTGAGTTTTCATTAGGTGACATTTATTGTTTGTCTTTGGTGCCGAAGACCGAGCCCAGGGCTTCCAGCTTGCTAGGCAAGCAGGCTACTGCTGAGCCAAGTCCCCAGCCCTGGAACTACATTTTTATTCAAAATCAAATCTCTGAATAATTTCTCAGAAATCAAAAAAAGGGCATGAGAGACTTCAGGAAAACATGGCAGAGTGACACATGCAGACTCTTGGACACAAAGGTTAATGCTTTCACAGCTGTCAGAGAGCAGGAGCCATGTCACAGCACCGCACAGACTGACACACAGGGGCTACGGTCTGCGCTGTGCTTCTCTGCGCAGCCCCCGCCACATGGCTGGCTGGAAAGGGTGTTGGCGGCAAGGCCAGGGCAGCCCTGCTCTTTGGCATCAGGCGACATGGCTGCTGAAGTCCTTGAAACTTGGGAATGTAAAAGCAGAACTGTCATGAAAATATTTCCGAATGCACAGATTTTTCTGCTCGACAGAAAATCTACAGACAGAGCTGTAATAACTAAAAAATGAAAGAAGCATATGGCTGAGAGAATATTTCACAGAAATATCTTGGGCTTTATTACCTTAAAGAATCTGCTTGCCCTGAGAGAAATGGCGGTTCACTGATTTCTGAGAGGTAATCAAGCTCCTTAGAAAAATAAAAAAAAACTGAAGCAGCAAAATACGTACAAGCATTTCAGGGCGAAGTTGTTACCCAACTTCTCCATGTTTTCCATTTTCCTTGCATTTTTTTTTTAAACTCAAGCCTATGAGAAATTCTCTGTATCCAACACCAATAGTTAAGAGTACAGAGCAAAAAGACAAAGAAATTGCTACTGTGAACAGAGGCTGAAATTAAAAAATTTTTATCTCAAAATATATAGACACATAACTGTCAATTTTGGGTGGTTATGTTTAATAAAATAAGGAGGTATTTGCAATGCTCTCTCCTCTGCTTTTTTGAAAAAAGAAAAGTATCAGACTTCTTGTAGGAATGCCAACACAGGAGGTGCCAGAAAATTCCTTTAGTGAAATAGCAATGGTGACGTTGTGTCTAGCTGATCACTACCTGCCTTGCACAGCCCTGCAGGCCATGGCAGCTGGCATGTGCCAGCGTGTAAGCGCATGCTCCCGGGGAAGGCACGCTTTCTGCCAGAGCCTGCCAGACCTCCCCTGCCATCCCTGTCACTTGCTTCCTCAAATTTCTTTACTATAGTCTCCAAATGCCCTGGGAAAGACATTATATGGTAATGAAGAAACACAAAACTATAATGAATATAACATCATTCAGTGCATGTATTTTATATGCACAGTTTCCTAGGTTTGCACACCAGCTCCCCTCAAACAGGATTATATAAACTGGCTTTGGGTGCTTGCTCAGGTCCAGGCATATTATAGAATGTTTTAGTGGGTCACAATTTATGTTTGCCTGGAAAGCAGACTTTAGACAATTATTTCAAAGACTTAAACCTGTTTTCAATCAGCACGTCAAGTGCTATTTCAGATGATCATGGAAAGTTCCAAAGTCAAAGTGCCATGTTCCAAAGTTTTACTTGGACACAACAAATTTCAAAGTTGTGGGCTGGCAGGATGGCTCAGTGGTCTAAAGCACCTGCTTAGGAAAGCTCAGGCGGCTGCAAGGACCTCAGTTCAATCCCTGGCACCACATGCTGGGCCAGCCCTGTCCTCAGGGCAGGCTGAGCTGGCCATAGACATAAATAGATAAATAAACAAACAAAAGTTCTTTAAAAAAAAAAAAAAACAAAGTTGCATGAGTGGGACCTGAATTCTCCGTAGAGACCTCCAAGTCTACTCTGAGATGTTCTGCTCTAAGTATTAAGCAATTATTTAGGCCTGGGCTGCCCTCTCATTGTCTCTGGGCTAGTTTTTAGTATGACAGATGTGTCCACCCCCTGCAGTGTTCCTGCACAGTGGGAAAGTGACGGGAGAAGACTTCTGTGACAATAGGAATCCCACTGTAAGAACAACTGGGCTTAAAGTATGGCAACCTTCAAACACCAAAACTGAGCAGAAAGGTGAACTTAGCAAAGACAAACATACATGACTGAGCACCGGAAAGGCATTTAAACACTCTGCTATTCTATTATATACCATAAAAAAGATGTAGCTGTCACGTAATTTTAGTCATCCTGAAAGGAAAAGTTAAAGAACAGTGAAGTGACTAACTAACCTCCAAAGAGATCCACGTCAGCAGTGACAGCGGTCACAGTGGTTGTGGTTGAGGCAGAAGCTGAAGCGGCTGCAATTTCAGCAGCTGTGGTAGGAGGGGTAGGTTCCGGTGCAAATGGGTCTGTGATCTGAGCTTCAGAGGGAACAGAGGAAAGTGCAGCCAGAGAATCTGCATTTCACGGGAGAAGGGAGCAGATAGGACAGAGGGAGAGAAAGGAGAAAGGATATAGCAGCCTCCAGAAAGTCACAGTAGGACAGTTATCAAGACACAGAAGCCTCTCAAAGGAGGAGTTCAAAAATGACAGTGTACTCACCCTCTCCCAAAAGGTCTATGGATGTCCAGCATGTGGCAGCATATGAAGGAATAAGAGCGAAAGCTGAGACATTCGGGCAGACCAAAGCCAAGCGAGGTGAGCACAGACCACAGACCCGGCAGCTCTCGGGGCTCTCCAGGCCATTAGTTATCTTGGAAGGTACAAGCTGGAAAGGACCTTTGGGATCCTCAGACCAAGGTTCTAACTTTGCAGATGAAAACACTGAGGACAAGCGAGGCCAAGCGACTTACCTGCGGTCTCGCCTAAACACTTGCGACAAACTCAGTATTTCCTATCGCATGTACCATTTCACCTGTTTTTTGTTTGTTTGTTTGTTTTTGCTATACAAAAAAAAAGTGACTTCTTGAAAAAAAAAAACGCAGTTAGCTGCACTGAGTTGCTCCTCTTTGATATCTCATTTAAATCTAGAATGCCAGAAAATAAGACCCTGTCTCAAAAAATAAAAACAACAACAACAACCCCCCCAAAATCCCACAAAACAACAACAACAACAAACCCCTGGAAATCAAGGCGAGTCATAAAAACCCAGCTACCTTCCTTCCTTCTTCTTCTGGCACCATTCGCCCTTGCCAGGCCCACCTTCATCAATGCTCCTTTTTCTTAAACTTTAATTGGCATGTATTTTATGCTTAATTTATTTCCATCCTATACGATCTTGTGTCTTCAGTTTCTTCTGGGGTCTCTTTTTCTTTGGTGTAGCTTCCTCCCTGGCTTAGGAGTAATTAGCTCCTTTCCAGTAAAGATCTGGCAGGGGAGATCATGTAGGGGTTAATCCTGCTCTAAGCTCGGAAGCATGGCGGTTTGTCTTGGGTGCTTTGTTCACCTGGATGTGTTCAATAACCAGAGAATCTATATCTAAACCCTTAAGTTCAGCACCACTTGCTGCATTTTTAAGCATGTGAAGCAAAATTCAGCACTCTTTTAGGGCCACCAACCCAGCGTCCAGCCCCAGTCTTTAGCCTGGGCGCACCTACACCTCTGTTATATATTATAATGCCAGAGTGGCACACATTGATTCTTTAACATGACATCCTTCAGATACTTGGTGGGCTTTTGGATATGCACACCCTTGATGGTCTGGGAAGTTTCACCTGTGTTCTTGAAGTGAACACAAAGATTTGAGCCTCTTAATTTGTGTGATTTTATGGGTTTGCTGGGCCAAGACAGTAGCAAACCATTTTCACAGATCACCTCAGGCCGCTCACAGGAAGAGGAAGAGCAGTGGTTTCTGGGAGAGTTCATCTCAGTGCTCTTCCACACTGCATTCTGACCTAGGAGGGGGCTGATGACCACATCATTTAACAGTTACAAACCTATCCCTGTCTATGACAGTAAATGGACAATTTAGCTCATATGTTTGGTAAGTGGCAAAGGAGAAGAAAATGTGTACAAGAAGGAGCAGTAAAATGTACAAATAAGTGTATTTTGAAAGAAGTGTAAAAGATTAAAATATTAGGTCCTTGCTTTGACAGGTATTTTTGTTTACTTTGAAAAGGATGCTGAGCCCACCTACAGTGGAATATGATAGTCAGTACATTTCCTTTGCAGCATCTTAAGAAAATGCCCAGCAGCTAAGCATATTAATAGATAACTGAAGTCAGGTTTTCCATTTCTGGAAACCACAAATTGTAGTCTTCCAAATCTAAAGTTTTCTAGATGAAATATAATTTATGCTTGTAATTTCTCTGTTTTAGCCCAATTTTCATACAAAAGGAAGTCCTTATCTTACGTTGATAGGGTCAGTTGTTACATGTTACTATAATCTCCATTTTATAAAGGATTAAACTATACATAAACTACAGCAGAATTCATTAATAACATCAAGGTATATTTTTCACCAGAGAAATTGCTAGAAGATGTTCATTATAATCTCGAAAAAAATTACTATTGTATTAACAGAGAAAACTATATTCTTCAGTGAGACACAGCTAGATATTTAAAGTTACTATGAAGATCATATTTGTAAGTGTCATTAAAATACCCATATCTGGGACATTCTAAGGCTTGACAGTGGTTAACAGCTAATATATAAAGGAAGTTAAAGCTTCCATGTAAAAGTGTGACTTTCAGTACTCATGTATGTACTGTAGCTAACAACCTACACAGAAAATGAGTTGAATGAGGACACAATCTTAGTTAGCTTTCAAGTGAACATTTTTTTTTTTTTTGTCTTTTTGAGGCAGGGTCTCACTATGCAGTTGAGGCTGGCCTTGGGCTCACTTTTGTAGCCCAGGCTGGTCTCGAACTCACACCGATCTTCCTGCCTCAGCCTCCCGAGTGCTGGGATTACAGGCATGTGCCACCACGCCCGGCTTCAAGTGAATATTGTTAATTGATTTTAATTCTAATAAAACTCTGGCAGCAATACAGTATTTCTCAAGAAGTAGAAATTTCACTTGAAAACTTTATGAAACAAAACTGTTTTCCTGTTGTAAAATAGAGAAGCATTTTGCTTCTGTATTGTGCTTCTAAAATACACAATACGCACACTTCTTTGGGCTCCTGAACCATACATTTTTTATGAAGAAAGTACAACACTCTTCCTGTTATGGAAATAAATGGAGAAATCTAGAAAGCACTCTTGCATTCTTTGAGACTATACAAATGTCTAATCTCATATGTATCACCTTGATTTTGCTTAAAAAGAGAGCATTTGTTTGTTAGCATTTCTCCCTAAGCTTTTCTAGTGGTATGACATGCTACAGTTCGGCATGTTTGCTGAGAGAAATGCTGTCCATGTTGTGACAGTTGATGGAGGCCAAGGCTTCTGGTGGCCTGCTGGTGCCACTGTAGCACTTATGAAATGTGCTCCCTCTACTGGGGAAGGTTAAAACAACACTTTACTTGAACACTATTATAATGAACATAAAGTATTAGTAAATCAAAATAACAAAACTTTAAAAGCTAAAGCTCAGAATGAAAACATGAGCACAACGAATGTCCTTATAAAACCTCCTCAGCCTATATTTTCTGTTGCCAACTGAAATTTAATAATAAATTTTGAAAGAATAACTTTATTTTAATAACTGATAGTTGTAGGTGTAATCGAACATTGCAGTACAGAAGAGATTTAAATAATTAAAATAAAAATAGACCAAAATTTAAAATGTTCACATTTATAGTATACAACTTTATTTCTGAACTGGTTATCGTTCTGTTATTTTTCTGATCAAATGGGCCAAGAGATTATAGGATACACCTTTGATGGCCTACTGTTTATTAAACCCATCCTTCATTTGACATTGCTATTAATTGTTAAGCACTTTGATTCTGAAATGATATATATTAATATATGTTAGTGATATATATTAAGGTTCTTTCTGGCTAGTAATGCCCGTCACTTCTATTTTTGAGAAAAAGACAGCCACAAGGTCAGGATTGTTATTACCTGGTGGCTTGTTAACAGATCTGCACCTTAGGGCTATTGTTTAGATCTAGAACATTACCCCATAGCCTGATGTGTTCAGAGGTTGTGTTTTGGAAGGTAATGGGATTAATGTGACACCATAGCTGAATATGCTGTGAAGAATCAGGGCCTGGAAGGAAAAGGCAGAAGAGGGGGTCCCTGGGGGCAGGCATGGTGCCGCTGGACACACCCTGTCCCTGGGTCCTCTTGCCCTCTGAGTACTAGCTGTCCTGGGCTGAGTGAGTGGCTTTCCTTCTCCATGCCAGCACGGGCTGAATCCTCTGAAAGCCATAAGCCGAAGTGCACTTCTCCCCGCTTGGGGCTCAGGCATTACGTCTCGGGAATGAGAAGGTGACCCGGTCACTGGCCTATCTGTCACCTCTATGTTTCTTTTAGAATGTCCGTGGTGTTCAGTTCCCTAAAACACTCTGTGAGTGCACTGCGTCCACTGACTGGTTTTCTCTTACTCAGTCACTGAATCTTTTGCGAGTGTTGCTTCTATGGTTGTACAAAGGGTGATCAAAATATACCCCAGATGTTTAAATTTTAAGAGACTTACTACAGTTAAAAGACACGTGGTCAAGAATATGGGGTAAGCATGTTTTTAGTGGGATGGAGTGCAGCAACGTCATCTTTCACTATAATATACTGTTTTGTATAAAAATTTACTGCAGTGTGTCCAGTCTTAAACTTTTGAAAACTTTATGGATAGCCTGATGCAACAGAGTACAGTATTAAAAACAACTGGGCAACTTATCATCTTTATTAATATACCATGTTTTAGATCAAGTATTATTAAAGTTTAATTTTCCAAGATCTAAAAATAATCAAGTGCTAAAAATGTGGTTCCTCTCCAGCAGTGCAGTTAAGATCTTCTCTGACACAAACTATAATAGACTTCCGTAGTATGAAGTCAAACACAATGTGCATGTGATAGTTATACTGGTCTGCCAACCTGACTGGCTTCAGAGCTCCATCGGGGAGGAGGGAGGCACACTTCTCTGTCTTGGTTGGGGGCCCTAGAGGCTTGACTCTGGGTGTTATTTCTAGGCATAGCCCCTTCCTCTCTGGCACTTTCCTGCTTCTCCACTTCCCCTGGCTGCCACGGGTGGAGCAGCCTGGCCCTCCTACCTCGGGCCAGCTGCCGTGGGCTGAGTCCTCTAGACTGTGTGGCACAAATAAGCCCCTTCTCTGCTATGCTGTGTGTGGGCATTCGGTCCCAAGGATGAAAAGCTGATTAACAATGAATACATAAAAAAGAAGTGGTGCTTCATACAATGGAGGACTACTTGGGTATAAAGAAGATGAACTCGAGGCTTTTCTATGGATGTGATTGGAGACCAAATAGTACATAAGACCCAACATGTACACTAGGTATCATGAAAGGGAAAGAACTGCTCAAAAGAAAGAACAAGCAGGGATGGGGAAAATGAAAAAGAAAGGGAAACATTCTTCACACGAACATGATAGCTAAGACAATTATACTGTTAATTTCTATTAGTTCATTGAAAGGAACAGTTTGTGCTTATATTGTATGATTAATTTTGCCTGCCTATGTCTTATACTCTGAACAACTACTTTGAAGATAACAATATGCAATATAATAACTATTGCTAATTTGCTAACTATCTTGTTTTGAAATTCCGTATTATTTTTTTTCTCTCTTTAAAAAAAGTTGAATAAATAAAACAAATGCAGGCCTAAAGGAATCTAGTAACTACACCTAGCCAAATCAATTTAGAAATACTGCCTTGGGAACACTCATAAACTCATGGGAATACTCCTCTAAAGCCTCTCTACAGAGCACTAACTAAAAATAATTTGAATTTTAGACTGGCAATGAAAAAGGCAACCTTCATTCCAGCTTTTAAAACAGAAGCTGGATGGGTACTTGGACCTTTAACCTGCATTGTGGGCACTTTCTCTGTCTCTTTCTTAATATAGTTCGGTCAGTAGATGTCGCGCTTAGCATCTTGCCTCCAGGCCTGCGACACCACTGTGTTCAACTAGAAGATAAGCACAGCAGTTACAGTGGAGGGAAAGCAAGCATGCAACAGCCCAGGGGCCGCCGCGCCCCACTCACCTCCCCACGCTGTGGCTCCTCCGGCAGAGGGCGGGGCTGCTGGTGCCGCCGCTGCGGCCGCCTCTCCCGAGAAGTCTGGTTGGAGGTCCAGGAGATCGCTTGATGGTTTAGAAGCACTGGCAGAAAAAGATCTTAAAATCAGATTTTGAAATTTTATAATGTAAAGTTGCTTTAAAGCAACAATTTATGTTAAAACATCAGGACATTTCAATCCAACCAAAAAAATTCTGGAAAATATAGAATTAATAGCATATCTGGCGGTCAAAAAACTACCTTTTTTTCCCCCCCAGCTCAGCCTGTCCCGCGGGTGGGGCTGGAGCGGCATGTGGTGCCTGGGATCCAACTGTGGTCTCCTGAGCCTGTCTAAGCTTGCCTAAGCAGGTGCTTTAGACCACTGAACCATTTTGCCAGCCCCAGAAAACTACTTTTTCAAGGAATAAGCAGTATATACTTTAGTCTTTGAGGGACTGGTGATATTTATCATGATCCAACCGTATCTTTATAGTATAGACACAGACAATACAGAAACAAATCAGTATGCTTTTATTTCAATAAAACTTTGTTTATAAAAGCAGAAAGTGGGCTGGATTTGATCCATAGGTAGTATTCTACAGTTAAATAAAAATCTTAACTGTAAGGCTATCTTTTCTTTACTCCATAATATTTTTATATAGAAAAAGCTGAAGTCTTCAGAAGACTTGACAAATGAAACTAACAAGAATATTTATACTAATTTACCTTTTTCCTAGATTAGATTAATTTTTTCCAGATGAAGACTCACCTAAAATTACTTCTAATTTTTATTCTTAGCTTTTCAAACTTTTTTTACCTGCAAATTTCAAGTGAACTTTAAGTTTTGGTATTCATAGTGTGAACTCCAAACTAGTAGTATTATATCTTGTTAGAAATACAAAAGTCTCAGGCTATATCTAACTTACCTGAGTCATCATTTTAACAAAAACCTCATGGGATTCAGAGGCACTTAAATTTGAGAACACTGCTTGGAAGATTACCATGTGAAGTACCAAGCCAGCAGGGTCCTGTATTCCCCAACCATCATGATAAACAATAGTTCCATCTTTGTCTTTTTTTTTTTTTTTTTAACACATTAGGTTTCTAAGTAATAGTTTTTCATGAAAGGATTCTGCTGTTTCCAAAAATGTTTCAAAATCTCAGCAAACAGTGCCTAGTTTTAAAATACATTTCCTAAAAACAAGTGAAGTAAGTAATAGAGAAGAAAAACATGTTAGTAGTAGCTTACTCAGGGGTTCAGGGTATAACTCAGAGTCAGAGCCCTGTTACAGCACTTGCCTAGGAGGATGTATGAGGCCATGGGTTTGATTCCCAGTACAGAAAAAACAACCAAACAAAAAAAGCTGTCTGTCTGTCTGTCTGTCTTTCAAAAGCTTTTAAAAAGTGGTTTATCTTAGTATAGAAAGTATTTGATTTTATTAAGGCTGTCACTTAAAAAGCAAAACCAAGCAAATAGAAAGCAAAGTACACAGTTAGCATGTGTCTATGGGCTGGCCAGATAGCTCAGTGGACTAAAGCTCCTGCTTAGGCAGATGCAGGGTTCTGAGACTGAGACTGGACATGGTGGCGTGTGCCTGTAACCCCAGTGCTTGGGAGGCTGAAAACAGGAGGATCATTGTGAGTCTGATCTGTGCAGTGAGACCCTGTCGTCCCTGTACTAAATACATTAAGCAAAACAAAATTTGTTTAACTCCTGCATTTATTTTTTTTTTTCCCAAAATTTAAGTCTCTAAATACAGGGCATTTGTAACAGACTCACAGGTACAAAATGAGACTAGCATTATATCAAGGCAAAGACTCCTGAATTGACCCAAGATTGCCATTTGACGAGGCTGAGACAGATACGCACCTCATGTAGGCAGCTCTGAGGCTTCCCAGAGTGCAGGCTCAGTCCTGTCCTTCCCATCACTGTGCTGACAAAAGCTGACTGATGCTGAGTGCCTCAGGGTCTCTCCCTCCCACCCACTGGTTACAAGTTTGTTGCTGCTTTTATTTTTCTAAATATTCATTATTTTAAAAAAAATATTTATTGAGTTGGTACAGGGTCTTGCTATATAGCTTGGACTCATAGTGATCCTTCTGTCTCAGCCTCCCCAGGGCTGGGATTATGGGCGTGTACTACCATGCCCAGTTCCAGTGGCCAGCATGGTGTGCCCAGGATTCTGGGGCCAGCATGGCAGGCAGGACAGATGATCAAACCCAGGTCCTTGTGTTTGCTAGGTAGGTGCTCAGACCACAGAGCTACCTCCCTAGCCCCTGTTGCTGCTTTTAAAGCACTTAAAATACCTTCTTTCCTATAACAAGTAACACTCTAATCGATATTTTCCAAACCAGTCAATTTAAAAAAACCTTAAAATATGTACACTATTTTTCTACTTCATTTCCCAAGTGTGTGTGTACAAAAAAGTGGTTTCTATGCCTTTGACCCAGTGGTTTAAGAGATACAGGCCTCCGTAACTTAAGAGTAAGCTAATCTATCACAGTACTGTTACCTTTTGTTTAGTGAAGTCACTTGGGCATAGTACATAAACATCTAATCAAAACATTAGTGAACAGTTCACTAATAGTCATTAACTAACCTGACTGGAACGGCCGCAGATGCAGTTGCAAATAAGTCCACTGGTGGGGATGTGTCAATAGTTTTAGCTGGTGTAGAGTTAGGAGATGTAACAGTTGTAGCTGGAGAAGACTGAAAATAAAGACGACAACACACTCCAGTCAAATGTAATCTACAGGACACAAAGTGAAACGAGTTTTGCTTTGTAGACCCACGACAGGCCCAGATATAACCCCCAACCCCCCAAACTGCTGTAAGAACTCAAGAAAATTTGAAATTGAGAATCACAATAAAATAATCAGAACTAGACAAAATATGCCTGAAATTTTAAAGTTCAACTTACACAGAATTTTTGTATTTGCCCTCACATTGCAGTGCCCTTTATTCATCTATTTAAAATCAAAGCTAAATGTATACTGTGAAAACGAAACTTCTGGGAAAGATTGTATTAACTGCCAAGATTTCAAATACTATCAGTTGAAATACTTGCTATAAATCCATGTCACTCTCTTTCCATCACATCCTAAATAGACTTTCTCTGGAGGAGGAGAAGGGCCCTAAGCCTGGGCTTGGGCTCACAGGACTTCATACCTGGACATCTAACTCAACAAACCGCTCACCCCTGGCGGAGAATAACTCCTAGCAAATTCAGTCAGTGACAGCATGAGGTTGCAGGGACTATATCCTATCATTTAAAAAATTCAAAAATGCAATAAAATCTAAACCATGTTTTTTAAAGAAGAGGATTTCATAGTCAACTCATACATTAAAAAAAATTTTTTTTTGTGGAGGAAACTATACTAAGTATAGTTTATCCAGTATAGCTTATCCAACTACTAGAGAAAGACTAATGGACTATTTCAAAATCACCTATTGATGCTTAGATTTATAAGTAGAAATGAGAAACAACAGCAAGGAAACACCGGAAGACCAAGACCCGCAGGAGACCGTCAGTCACTGCCTACATTGGGCACCGAGTTTCAAACAGACCAAATTTGGTCTGAAATTTAAAAAGAAAATTGAAGTAAAAGAATGGATAAGTTTCAAAACACTCAGTTCTTTGAGAGACATAAACACATGAGCAGTGCTGACAATACTGCAGTGAAAATTTAGACTTAAACCTTTTTGGTCAATGAAAGTTGAAAATTTCTAAATGTAATACAAAAGAACATCAATAGAACAGAAAACAACAAAACAAAACAAAACAAAACTGTATTTTGCCCATGGTGTGCGCTGACAACTCCTTCCCAAAGTCTTTTCTTTTTCAACAATACCTATAAATGAGCTTAGAAAAAGCAATGGTTGTGAAAAAACACTGAGAACTGCACGGCGGCAGGGAAGTGCTATCAATTAAATGCAGAAAAATAACGGAAGTCCGGGCCCAGTGGGTTGGCTCAGTGGTCTAAAGTGCCTGCTTGGGAAAGCTTGGGTGGCTTCAGGGACCGAGGTTCGATACCCAGCACCATATGCTGCGCCAGCCCTGCCCTCGGGGCGGGCTGAGTCAGCCATAAAAAAAAAAAAAAAGAGAGAATAAACAAAGGTTCTGAAACAAGAAAAAAAAAAAAGGAAGAAAAAAGAAATAATGGAAGTCCATCAGAAGCACCTTTCAGCAATTATCTCAGGAGATCTGACAGCCAGAACAACAGAATCCAAATAACACTATTATTACACAGGGACAATATCTGTAACATTTTAATCAGCCAGAAGGTCGAAAAACGCCGCCCTCAAGGACATCACGGTTTCAGCCCACTCTGAAGTCTGTGTTGGGATTTTTCACACAGACACTGGCTTTGGAACAACTCAGAAAGCTTTTTACTTGTTCAGGTGCTAAGGGAATTGCAGGCAGACAGACAGTGGCGCAATACGTGGTGCCAGAGCACCAGCACAATCGAAAGGATAGCCGGGAGTGCAGTCAACATGGAAATCAGTCAAAGGAAAGAGCGTGTCCCTCACATCTTTGCTTAGAACATACAGTGACAAAGGGAACCACAGACCTGGGGAACTACACATTCAGTGCTGGTCATGTTAATCCTGTCCTTGAATGTGCTAAAAATGAGATGGGGAGGTGAAGGAGTTTTTCCTTTTTCTTTTTCAGCACTAGGGAACCTTGTGCTTGCCAGGCAGGAGCTTATACTGCTGAGCTATCTCCCTGGCCCCCAAATTTTAAAAGTTATTATAGTTACCTACCTAAAAGGAATACTTGTGGACAGATACCTAAGAAAAATTATTTCTGTCATTAAAACGCTTTCAAGGTCATTTGCTTTACTTATATGGCTATAACTTGGAATGTGTGGAAGGAAAGGCTTCACAACTAGTAAAACACTAACTGTTTTCATTTAAGACATAAATGTGTGAAAATCTCTACTTTAAAAACACTTGTCCCCTGCCGGGCGTGGTGGCTCACGCCTGTAATCCCAGCACTTGGGAGGCTGAGGCAGGAGGATCGCTGCGAGTTCGAGACCAGCCTGGGCTACAAAAGTGAGCTCAAAGCCAGCCTGAACTGCACAGTAAGACCCTGTCTCAAAAAGCCAAAAAAAAAACACTTGTCCCAATACAGGACAAAATGGCACACACTATATTATGGTGAGTTGAGAATTTAATATAAAGGATAAATATGTACCAAATACTGACAGTGAAGCTAAATATATTATAAGCATGAACTAAAAGAATGATAATAAGAAAATAATAATGATGAAAATGGGGGAAGGGAATCCAGGGACAGGGGCGGGGAGATAAGCAGAATAAAAAGCTATGTGTATGTGCCTAATCCCCAAGATAAATGTGAACTTTGTGTACTGCAGACATGTACTAATAAAATTTAAAACATAACATACCTTTCTCAAAAAATTTTAAACCATACGATCTGCTATTCCAGTCCTAGGTATGTACCCGAAAGAAATACAAGTAGGGACTCAAACAAATACTTTTATACTGTACTCATGTTCTCAGCAGCATTATTGCTCTTACTCCAAATGTGAAAGGACCTCAAGTATCTACTGGCAGATGAAGAGATAAATAAATTGCATATACAGATAATAAACTACTCACTACTACTCAGCCTTAAAGAGGAAGGGAATTTTGACACAGGACGCAGCATAGCTGAAACCTGAAGACATGCTCGTAAGACAAACCAGGCATGAAAGGGCACTGACTCTAGGCATATGCAGCATGTACAGCGGCCAAACTCATAGACGCAGGAAGTAGGATGCAATTTCCAGGGACTGGAGGGGCAGAGAGGGGGGAGTTGTTGAATAACTTTCATTTCTGGAAAGGAAAAGGGTCTAGAAATGCACAGCGAAGACAGCCACACAACAACATAAATATACCTAAAGCTGCTGTGGTAAACACTCAAAGATGGTAAAATTTAAAGATAGTAAAAAACTAAGAAACAGAATCACACTTACCTTACTTAATGGGGAGGGAGCACCAGATCTAAAAGGCAATGTAAGAAAAATAAAACACAAATACATTCATAGAATCTTTTAGCTAGGTATCGCCTTATTGAACATTATGGTTCACTGAACATTTAAAAAAACACTCAGAAAGGTAGTAAAATACTTTAAATATGGTTTTACTCATATAGTTCATCTTCTTTCAGAGTTTCCCACTGACTTAATATCTAGTACTAGACATTTTAAATTCAAAATTATTTTCTACCTAGCAACATTTTAGTCATTATTGCCCATGTCCACCAAAAACCAACCTGTCCAATTTTCAGCTTTTAAAAATTTGCAAAGGGTTCAGAAAAATCATGCTATATAGAATTTAAAAACTACTCTGGTTGATTATTTTAGGAAGTGAGAAAGCTCACAATGGCTAATGTCCATCATCACTATTTAATCATAATTATGATGCATAAAAGGAAGAACCCCAGGGCCAAGAGATCCTTGTGAGTCCTGTGTCTGAGCTAGGCCTCACACCCAGATTTGCACTTCTGAAGTTTGTTTTTAATCTTACTGCTTTCATAACTACTTTCTAGGAAAAATATTCCCATCATCCTGTTATAACCGGTGGGATCTTGGAAAAGACCAGAGCGCAGGGGCCGGGGGCTCAATCTCTGGGCCTGCTGTGCTGGTCCCGCCCCCAGGGGGCGCTGAGATGGCAACTGAGACTGGACGTGGTGGCACGCCTGTAATCCGAGCTCTTGGGAGGCTGTAAATAGGTGGATCACTACGAGTCCGATCTAGCAATGAGACCGTGAACACCCTGTAGATCCTTCCCTAAAATAAAAAAAAAAAAAAAAAAAAAAAAAAAGAAAAGGAAAAGAACAGAAACATGCATGCTTCATTCTAAGGGAGCAGAGGACACCGAGGGGAAAGTAGTTTCTACAGTTAGATTACTGGCAGCACTGATCACTGGGCATCACTGAGCAAGCGATCCAGAGCCAACTGCCTGAACACCTCGGCAGACAGCAGTCTGAGTTGGTAGGAAAATGCACAAGACTGAACACAGCAATGAATTTCACTAAGGAGCTATATTCAAGCTCTCACTGGCAAGGATAGTTTTCTATTCATTTGCAAGGGAAAAAACACACACATTGTAGGAGCAAAACAAAATTAGTAAAAAGCAATTTGAATTTTGCCCAATATGTTAAAGTTTTACCAATTTATCATGTCAGACTAATATGTTTTAATATATTATTTATATATATTAACCCATAATTGCTCATTTCAAAAGTTCTAGAAGTAAGGAGACATAGTTTTCCCTGTCTGAAAAGTTACTTATATATCTAAAAATCTAGTATAACCTAAGGTTGAAAATTCTTTCAGGAGTTTGGCTAATATCTTTACATTAGCCACTGTTTATTTATGTAGAGAGCCACTTAAGTAAAAAAGAACTTTAAATAAAAATGCAAGAACATAATGACCTGTGTGCTTCAAAACATAAAATAAAAATTTGACATGCTTACTTTCTAAGAATAAATTTAATTCCTCTCCCAAGAAAATTTCATAAATCAACTCTTTGTTGTACCAAAACAGTAAGAAATATTAATACATAAGGAGGAATTAAAAATAAATAAGATCTTTGGAAATGCATTTCCCAGGCAATATACAAAACTGATAACCTATCTTCTTCCCTATAGCAAAACCTGTAGAATTGCTATCTGCTATTAAAGAATATCATACTCAAAGCCAAGTGGAAAGTCATAATTAGCCCAAAACCCAGCATGCCCTAATCCTACCAAGACAGTGTTAATAAGTGATACTTTTGGTTTTTGCACAGGTTAGACAAATGAAAATCTTCTATTTTCTCTGTAATGCTAGCATTCTACTTACCGCAGTATAACTTAATTGGTTAATTATCTGTCTTCATCACTAGATGCTAAATTCCCAGAAAAGAAGGAACTTATGCCACCATCTTATATTCTTTGTGGTTGGGATTTTCTATGTTATTTGAATGAGAATAGATTTATGTGTCTGTTTCATAATAAATAACCAGAAGTTACAAAATTATTTTCTGTGAAGTCAAGCTATCAAGATGGTGGCCTGTTCCCATGAACCAGATCTGACATTTCTGATATAATTTAATAAAAAAGATGAGAATCGAAGGATCATTTGCCACAGCTTTCAAAAGCGCCATTAGACGCTGGTTGAACTCTGAGGACTCCTAAGTTTTGAAGCTAATGCAGTAACTTGCCCAAGTCTCCCAGGCTTTCATGGCAGGCTCAACTCTGTTCCAAGTCTGTCTGCTGCACGCAGCTGGTGCCTGCTTTACCCCACTGAAAACACAGATCAGCCCAGAACAGTCATTGTTCTCTTATGCAACTCATAGATTACCACGTTTTACAAATTCCTGGATTGGTTTTCCATATTACTGTTGACTTTTTCCCTCTATGAAAGAAATACTGCATTCTTTTATACACAGTCAAATGGTATTTATTAAAAACAAATAGTTGGCTTTCTAATTTTTGGCTTTCTAATTTCATCTACAGAATCTAGTACATAGTGAATTGAGTTAGGAAGACTAAGGGACTATGATAATTTTAGAAGAGAATGGCCAATTTAATAATGTAAATTCCTAAAATGGTACAAGGGAATCCATAGGTTTTCCCTTGGAAGTAAGCTGTCAAAAGAGGTAAGTTTGTTATTTCTTACTTGACTAAAAGTGATATGCCCTATATAGCTGAGTTTAATACGAGCCAGAAAAAGTAGATACAAAAAACCTATCTACATAGTATAGATAATTTTCATTACAAAAGCCAACCATGAGTGTTATGTACTCTGAACATTTAGTAAATTCACATGCAGAATAAAATTCTGTCTTGTATCTTGTAGAATCTCAGAAATAGAAAAGGTATATCATATTGCATTGCATATAATTTCAAAAATAAACTGGACACAGGTCATAAATGTAAAGATATGCATAGTTTCATAAGGACATTTGCAAATTCTTTGTTTCATGCCTATGTTTAAATAGAAGTTAGGAGACTTTATACTACTAGTGAATGACAAAGCAATGTCAAGCAATCAATTTTTGTTGCAAAACTGTCAGTAATTCTACCATATTCTAGGGGCAAATTTGTTTATTCAACAAATGAAAATTACTTTATTTTCCAAATTAAAGAAAAAATACTTATATTCCTCAGAGTTTAAGTTTGAATGTAAGAAGACAAAGAGCAAGTAAAACCATTTATGCGAGTCACTGTGGAAGACAAAAATAAATGTATAATAAAAAATCTACAGATGTATAGAATGGAAAGAAATCAGTTTTAAATGTTATTAGTACGAAATGTAGGATTAAGAATGTTTTTTGCATTTTTAGTAATTACGAAATGCAAAAGTCATTCAATACAGTACTCACCCTTCACTTAAGTTCCCAGGTAAGCACAAACATACAAAGGAGAAAATTGTTAACTACCAGTTTTTTTTTTTTTCTTTTTTAATAGGGAATAAGCAAAAGACAGATTCAAGTATGTTCCCAGCCAATTCAGAAAAGAATTCTGACAAGCATAAGATGATTTTAAAGTAGAAAGAAAAATACCAAGGCAGAAAGCAATTCAAATAAAATACTACTGAGCTTCTACTCCACTTCTCTAGAAAGGTAACTCTAGGACTACAGTTAATTTTTCCAAAGACAACTAGTAGTGGCCACAAGGGGGCGAATTTAGATTTGAAGTTGGAGCTAAGGAGATGGAGTGTAGCTGCAGCGAGGAAGCCAGCTTGCAGCGCGCATGTAACTGCTCTAAGAAGAAGAGCCCAAACAGGGGCACGCATGCTTCCCTGGCTACCTGGGGCCTTCTGCTGTCGGTGCAGGAACCCTTCCCAGGCTGCTGTCTCCATCTGTGTAAATCTTGTCTAATGCATCTGGCTTCCCACATACCGGGCCAGAGGGCAGCCCCAGCAGTAACAGGAAGTAGGTGACTGAACATACATTCCTGCCAAAAGCCAGACCACTCATAGCCATACCGAAACTGGGGGCAGACTGTGATGCCCTGGCCAGGACCCTGGAAAGCTGACCAATCCAAGTAACTCTGCCATAATTATTTGAAAATCTCCTCTACTAGTATCATATAAAAATACAGTAATTTGTATACGAAACTGGAAAAGACAAGTAACAGCTAGGTAATAAAATAAACAACAAAGATAACATGAGGCCACACAAGCCTAAATTCTGGGAAAATGCTCAAAAAGATGAAAGCCAGAAGGTACTTTTAACAGCTCTACTATAGGTAAAGTTGTTGAGCAGCCTCTAGCCCTGCAACCCTAGGTCAGAGGTCGTCTCTGCTATGTCCTGCTGTCAACCTAAATAAACATAAAGCCATTACCAACAGCAGATTTCAAGCTGACTCTGTAGAGACCTATGTTAAATGCTGAGATAATGAAGTATAAATTGTTTCTAAACTTTAGAGCCAGAAAATCCATTCAAATATCATAGGTTTAAAAATAAGATATAGGAAAGTTTATGGTGAAAGCAGGCCCCATCACAAAGCAGGGCCACAGGTAGCTCTACTTGGATGAACGGGACCTACACAGGAGCACAAGGGTAAACTTGCAAGACTAGACAAGGTGCAAACACTGGATGGCACCAGATCCTAGGAACAGATGAGTTTCGAGCCCGGTAGAAAAACAGAAAACAAACAAACAAACAAACAAAAAAATCCAGAACCTGGATGTCTTTTTTGTATGGGATGAGGAAAAATACTTTAAAAATGAGTACCAAATACAGAGATGAAAATCTAGAAAAGTTGCACTTACTGTGTTTTGGTTGCTACTACTCTGTGAAAGAACCTTTGAATAAATGTCAGTAGCTGTGACACGCCTAATGTTTCCAGTGAGGCATTTGTATCCATGCCAAAAAATAAGGGCCCAAATACAAATGAATAAAAAATTAGAAATACAGTAAAATTTCACTTCTCCTTATTTGACTAGAATGGTAGGAAAAATTGTTATCTTATTCAAAAAAGCAGGAGTTAAAGCTGTAGGAAATAGCATACAACTGTAATAGTCAATAGTAAGATTTTATAGTACTGTGTGTTGGCAGGTTTCATACAGTGCGACTCCTATTAAAAAGTTCTTGAGCATCTCAGTGTTTAATAAAAGTTTAGACAATATGAAGGGTTGGTATTTTTTGAGTGAGGAGAGACCAGGGTCCTGGAAACTATGCTTGAGGTTTTGCTTTTATAACGAAGGTGTTGGTAACTTAACAGTGTTCAAGGCTGATACTGCAATTGTCTTGTTTGTACACATAACCAACCATAAACTTTTTAATTTTAAACACAATCAGGTCTGGTTCTTCGTGCTATGAATCCTTCTGAGGGGAAATATGTTAAGTCATCAGATTCGGTAAGCATGGGAGCGCCCTGCTAACTGCCTACACTAGCGAGTCGACAGAGGCCCTGTACGTGAGATGCCATGGATATAATTTAGGAAAGGCGAGGTTCTGAGGGAACCCAGGACAATGACAATGTAGCACACCCTGAAAGTGTAGTAGTATAAGTTGTACCTTCACAAATCTTTCTTACAAAAGAACTCTAATACTTTTCATCTTATTTAGAATACACAACTAATGCATACTTGTTTCCAGGTTTCTTTCCTTCTAATGTATTTAGATGCTGTTCAAGGGTCTCCATTAGACTGCTGGGAGCCTATAATAAGAAAGTAAAAATAAATGTCTGCATTTTTTTCAAAATAAACACACTGTAATATCACTGTAACTTTTTATGGTGGAGGTCTATGGGTGGATCCCAACATTTATGTGAGATAACTTCATGCCAGGTTCTACTGGTGTTTAAGTATTAAAACTCCACAGATTTTCCCGCAGCTTATCACTCTTGAATACGCTAACTGCACTACGTGCCCAATAGCCTTACAGTGTGACTTCAGGGGAGGTCACATTGGTAGACTCTTCACAATGCTTCACGGCGCAGTACACTCAAATTGAATTCGCTACAACCTTCCCATAAAAGCACAGTGGAAAAGGAAAAGGCATTTGCATCCATGTCAAAAAAATCAGTGCCCAAATACAAGTTTACAGAAACTTGGAAACACAGTAAAATTTTACTTATGCATATTTGACTAAAATGGTAGGAAAAATTGTTATCTTATTAAAAAGGTGGGAGTTAAAGCTGTAGGGAATAGAATACAATTTCAATAATAATAAGTAAGATATTATTACTATTATTATTTATTTATTTTTTGCAGTACCTGGGATTGAACTCAGGACCCTGCATTTGCCAGGCAGGCACTTATTCTACTGAGCTATCTCCCCGGCACCTAAGATTTTACTATCCAGTAGCTTACTTTATGTTCATAACAGTGTTCTCTGTGTTGGCAGGTATCATGCAGTCCAACTCTTATTAAAAAGTTCTTGAGTATCTCAGTGTTTAATCATAAAAGTTTAGGCAATGTAAAGTGATGGCATTTTACTATGCATTAGAGGGAGAAATAATGGGTTCATACAAATACTCTACTCAATTTATTCCTCGAGTATTATTTTATTTGTATTTCTTTTTTTTTTTTTTTTCCATTTTGAGACAGGGTTTCGTTATGCAGTTGAGGCTGGCCGTGAGCTCACTTTTGTAGCCCAGGCTGGTCTCGAACTCACACCAATCCTCCTGCCTCAGCCTCCCGAGTGCTGGGATTACAGGTGTGAGCCACCACGCCCGGCTTTTATTTGTATTTCTGAAATAAATTTAACTCTCATTAGGTCTTAAAAGCAGCACAGGCATTGATTTCATGATGGAAACATGTTGCTATCTGCACACAAATATGTAATTCTAATAATTTTTCTTTAATTCTAGACTAATTTTGAAGGACTTTCTAGTAATTATGCTTCTAAAATAGCTCAAGGCTGGATGCGCTGGTGCACACCTGTAATCCCAGCACTCAGGACGTTTAGGTGGAGGACTGATTTTAAGGCCAAGGTTAGCTGCATAGTAAGTTCAAGGCCTGCTGAGCTGCATGGCAAGACCTTGCGTCAAATAAAAAGGGAAACAAGAAACTTTCAAAACTGAAAGAAATTCATAGCAGCATACATTTTGTATTACATACTCTATGACAAATTAAAATAGGATCTTAACAATTTTTAATTGTAGAAATTCACGACACTGACTTAATATTCGTTAAAATTTTGCTCATAGATGCATATATTGCCAACATTTATATTATATGTAAGTATGATTAATAGAAATGTAAATTACTAAATGAATTAAAACTTGTAAATTTATAAACGTAATAATTACTAAGTAAACAAAAATACTAGCTTACCAAAATGTCAGGCAGATTAGCATTGTCTAAAATGTTTTGGACCAAGGAATACTAAATTATCAAGGTATATAATGAATTTAGAAAATGATAAAACTTGTATTTAAAAAAATATAACTCAGATGAAGGTAGGCTGGATCCACAAATTCTAGAAACTGCAGCTAAAGATATATTTTTAATATAACATATTAAATTTTAAATATAAAATTTTAAGGATAGGATATAAAGAAATTCTTTCTGAATGAACATACACTGTAAACTTAAGAAAAAAAGTACAACAGCTTCAACACTGTAGATAAATTAATAACTTCAGAACAGTCATAAATTATCAGGGGTGATGATTATGGTTTTAAGGATAGAACTAGAAGCCTGAGCATGTGCATGTCAAGCTTTTCAGTTTTCATGAGATCGCAGTAAGTAAAAAATACATCATGAACATTTCTCCAATGAGAAGCCTCAGGTCCTCTGAATGTTAAATGAAGGGCAAGAAACCATGCCTCAGTACTAAATCTACATTTAAAACAATGTTTAAGAAAAATAGATATTGCTTATAGTCACAAAATACAGAATAATAAATATGAGATGATAAAACTAGTAATGTTTCTTACTTTAAATTTTCCTAATTACCCAAAATATTAGGAATTAATATTAATTCTTGCAACACTGATTAATAACTTAAATGAAAAAATGAGGCAGAAGTCATAAAAATCTTGAGTTGAAATCTGATGAAGAAACATAAAAATGTAGAACTGACTTTTGCTGTAAAGGGAGTTGTCAATACATATCATGTGAAGTTCAGTTAGGAACATCTTATCCCAGAGGATGTGAAAATGGCTCATCACTTATCTTTCTAATGAAGATATGGAAAATCTGAGACAAATAAACTCCTCTAATGTCTTGGAGAAAAATCGTATGTTGACCGTAACGCCTGGCATGCAAGACCGGAAGTCTGCTTCTCAACTCTGTGTGCAGCCCAAGGCAACCCTCGCACACAGCACTGCCTAAACGAGAACGACTGCCTCCGTTTCTAAGGAGCAACACGGACAGAACATCTCTGCTGCTGCAAAACTAAGATAACAAAATGTAATTAGCAGCACACTGAACTGCTCATTGTAAAATGGCAAGATCAACCAGGCGATCAGAGGAGAACACCAATCCAAAGAAAAAGTCGGCCTCCAGGAGCTGACAGATGGCGGTGACACAGCCAGGGTGACCGACTCATCCATGGCATAATCTTTAGAAGGAGGGTGTCCTTCATCCATCATTTTCAGATCAAGCAGAATTACTGATATAAAAACCTAAGATATTTTTTATGTTAATACATAAATATAGCATATACATATCAAATAAGAATATTCAAAAATTATATTCTTGAAATAAGTTCACAGCTGATTATGATGCTCAGGATCAAAAGGAAAGCACCCATCTACAATTTAGATGCTTTAGATAACAGGGCATCATTAAAATCAAATGAAAAAAGTTATTCAATCAAATGAAAAAAGTTATTAGACATAAAGGTTTGGAAGTATTTCAGTTCTGACGTCATATTCACTTCTTACCCCAAAAGTATTTTGGAGTATTTTATAAACATTTCAGGGGCTGGGGAGATAGCTCCAAGGCACAAGTGCCTGCTGGGCAAGTGCAAGGTTGTGAGTTCGAACCCTGGTCCCACAAAAAAAAAAAAAAAAAAAAAATTTCATTGATAATCAATAATCATTTAAATGTAGTTAGAATATTGCTTGCATAGATTAAAAAGGGCTAAAGATGATTACAATGGGATTTATTGTGCCTTCTCCCACCTAAAAGAGACGCAATCAATACATAAAGATCTTCACTAAAGTGCTTGCTCAAGTTTTCTGTAAGAGGATTTCTAATTCCTTTCTAGTCCTAAATATCCTGCTAAAGCTCATAGTCAGTAGAAGTGCCTCTGGTTTCCACCATTTTCCCTAACCATTTTCTAAGAGAATTTTTTCCCCTATAGATTCAATTGCCATGTTTTCCAAGGAGAAGCCTGGCACAGAACAGAAATCTAATGGCAAAGGAGCTGAGCTGAATTCATCCAACCTGGCATTTCTGACCTGTCTCTCAATTTTACCCAGTCTAACACATTATGGACTCTCCACAGAGCATCTTACACTCCAGCTCAAAATTGCCGTATTGTTCCAAAGAAATCCCAAGCTCAGCTACACACTTTTATCGGCTCTGCTGAAGGGGCTTTAAGTAAGAGTTAGGGAGGGTGTTTAGCTCTATTTCTCACAAACCAAAAAGAAACCATAAGCAGGCTACTTGAGAAGCAAGCTGTAATCTTGTAATTTAAAGGTACACAAGAGAATTAACTAGATGATTTTTATGAGGTAATTTAGAAATAAATATTAATAATGAAGTTTATGTATCTCTAAAGGCTGTAACAGAAGCAAAGGATAGAGCACTATCACATTTTAATGAATCTCTACCACTTAACAGCTTTCAAGCAGACAGAGGGCAAGATCTTTTTTTGATGGTGAAGTTTATTCCCTAATTATGAAAACATATGCTTAAATTACTACATTAAATGTCTCTGGACCACTAGAGAGAATATATGAACATAATGAACATAATGACATCACTAAAAATTAAGCCCATGTGTGTGAACCTTTAATGATATGCTATCATTTTTCTAATTTATGTACTTATGTATATGTGTATGTATGTATGTATTTGTGTATCTACTTATTGGGTCAGCTCAGCCCACCCTGCGGGCATGGCTGGTGCTGCGGATTGAACCGCAGTCCCTGTGCTTAAGCAGGCACTTCAGACCACTGAGCTACGTCACCAGCCCTCATTTTCCAATTTAAATAAGTGTGAATTTAAGTAGTTTGTTAACTCTTTCCTAGTTTCTAAGGACATTTTTGCCCAAACTGAGACAAACTGAGACAAACAAGGACATTTTTGCCCAAACTCTGACAATATAGCTACTTTTCCCCTCATGCCACAGTGCAGTTGTCTGTAGTATTAAAATAAAAGATGTGCCATTTCTAAAAGCTATTTAATATCTTTATTCCTAAAGTTAATGTGTTGTATTTATCTGAGATATTTTGACATAATGAAATGTAATTTTTTTGTGATAGCCAAATAAATGAAAATGATTTTTATTATAATGTTTCAAGGGTAAATCTATCTTTAATATAGATTCCTATGTAACATTCTTCTCCATAGTTTTTAGTTAAGAAATACTATTTTCTAACAGTAGCAGAAACTTTTTATCCTGATATGCTGTTTGCTAGATGGAATTGTCCTGATTTTTAAACTACAAAATACAAGGTCATAATGTTCTGACTTGCTTTGGGAATTTTATTTGTGAAGAATTATTGATTTACTATTTTTTAATAATACCAATAGAGAAGACCATTCCTTTGGTTGTTCTGAATTTTTAATAAAAACTTAGTGAACATTATTAAACACACCTCCATAGTATCAAAAAGTGTAATTTCACCATGGCAATTTTTTTCCATTGCAGTGACCTTTTGAATATCCAAAGACAAAAGTCACATATCCATTACTGGTATGTGGGACAGCAACTCGGTACTGTTTCCCATCATCCCCCCAACATCACCTCTAGTTAAAGAACATGTTTGGAAAGGAATTTATTCTTGCAGAATGATTAAACAGAAACAGTTTCTGCCAATTATGAGAACAATCATAGAATATCCCGTATCTATGAATGACTAGTTCTCCCCTGCCTGAGAGGGTACACAACCTGGAGAGGTGAGATGCTTGAGGAAGCTCCACCACTGTGGTCACACACTGAACGCCCCCCCCCACCCAAATCACTCACCTACCACCACTAGGAGGTTTTAAAGAACTCTTTTTAAATAAGAGACACTCCTCCTTTTCATTGAGGAGACCAGAATCAGGGTAGTGCTACTATGACCACTGTGACAGCAGAGCTTCCCCTGTCCACGGTTCTCCTGATATAGGGACACTCTGGCCTCCAGGGCATAAGCAGGAGGAAGTTACAGGCTCTGGCTGTCACATCTATGCGCAGTCACGCAGTAAGAACAAAGCCATTCTTACTAGCGTTACTCAAAGTCCCCTTCAGATTCGCGCTCAAGAAAGAGATGAGCTCAACTGCTCAGCTGAGTCGCCCTTAGAGAAGAAACTGCCTCTTAGAGGCAGGAACCCCCTTGCTACTTCCTGAACCACAGTCAACAGCTGCAAAGGTGAGACATAGTAATTCTGAGCTTGCTGGGTGGCCTAAATCCAAACTCCACTAGGTGCGCCCAAGACAACATACAAAGGGACATTTCATGTGCCATCTTCCAGCATGAGTGCACTTACCTGTGTGAGGTCAGGAATGTCACCTTTATCAATACCAACTTGCTGCGGATTAAAAAAATGAGAAGTCACTTAACGGGATTAGAACATTTTTGCATTTAATGAAAGATCAGTGACATCACTTGATAAAACCATAGTTAAATTTTGGTGTAAAAGGACTGTATCTATCCCTTTAAACATATGTTCTTTACATAGATCTTCACTCAACAAAACAATGGCTTAATTATTCTACCTAGTACTAATGTCTTTAATTAACATATATGATTTTATTAGAATAAAAATAAGCTGAAACATAAAATTCAAAGGTCCATAGCAAGTACAAATCTAAGTAACTGCTTAGACTAAAGTAATGATGCCAATTAAGTTCTCTGGAAAGAGAATGTTTATTTCACTTAAAAAAGCACTTAACAGTATAGTTTTTATACTCCCTTCATAGAGAACTACTGTGGTATTTCTTATTCTCTCAACAGAAACTAGGAAATACATATTTATTTCCTCATTCATACACAAATAATAACTATACACAAGACAATGTTTTTCATGTAACTACATATAGATACAACTACATCAAAACATAGAATATCCTTATTTTATAGATAGCTGCATAAAACTTGTCTCATAATGAATAATTTAGTAATGACACTGAAGTTGCTTCTAATCTCTAGACATTAAAAAAATACTGTATATGCACCATTTTGCATCTATAGGTTATACACTGCTAAAGGATAAAAAGCATATGCAAGCTGATAATTTGGGTGGCATGGGGATAGGTGGTAGAAGGAAAGCAAACATGGGAAAATATTAATAAGCTTGAAACAATGAAGAGAACATACTGCATGTATACATCAAACTATCAAACTCTGTCTTTAGGTTTCAAAATAAAAGACTGAAGAAAATGCCAATCATAACTTCAATTCTGTCACTGTATAAAATAGACAATGAACTTGAGGGTTGAGGAAATAAAACAGGCTACAGCACGTTCTTAAGAAATGGAGTGCCTTCTTACTAGCGACTGAAGTGGAACAGCAAATAAGTAGCAGCTCTGGGGTCCCATAAGCACAAGAGAAACCGACGACTTCAGGGCCATTTGCACGTCAACTGCCACCTTGCTTCCTTCGCTTTTCCTACGGCTGAGATTGGTATTGTGGAACACCAGTTCCTTGCTGGTGCTGTCCTGTGCACCAGGGGCTGTTCAGCCGTATCTGTGGCTTTAACCCATGGGGTGCCAGAGCCACTCCCTTTGAGTCACAGAGGTCCCTGCGGGGTGAGGGGGAGCAAAATCACTGACTACCGCTGCAGAGCACTGGCTCTCTTCTCTCTGGAGTAAATCCCGCTGGGATCCAGGATTCCAGACTTTGCCTTCCAATAGCTGAGTTCTGGCTTTACAGAAGCTATGCATCCCTCTCTGCGCTTCCTGATATTATAGATTATGGAAACAACAAACTGAAGTAACTTCACTGATGCCCATACTTTAACACTGTTTAGATGATGAGTTTAAAATATTAATGTGAAACACGATGGTATTTTAACATGAATATATTAGGGACACCTAATGCTGTTATAACTTTCTGTTGAAAGACATAATGTAGAGATTCTTAATCAGCACTGCTATTTTTACTTCCATGAACATCTGAATTACAGTGTAAGTGGAAAAATGAGGTGAAGAATATGACAGAAATTTCACTGCTTCCTGTCTATAAATATTCTGGGAGACATAACTCCCACGAGCCTAATATTTACCTCAGAATAGCAAGCTAATAGTAATGTGATCATATGAAAGGGAATACTATAGTATTTAACAGAAATTCCTACTAACACAGCCACTTTACCACATTTTAAAAAAATTTTTTTATTTTATTTTATTTTTTCTTGCTTCAGAATCTTTGTTTTTTTTTTATTATTTTTTTTAATTTTTTTTTATTTTTTTGTCTTTTTGAGGCAGGGTCTCACTATGCAGTTCAGGCTGGCCTTGAGCTCACTTTTTGTAGCCCAGGCTGGTCTCGAACTCGCACCAATCCTCCTGCCTCAGCCTCCCAAGTGCTGGGATTACAGGCGTGTGCCACCACGCCCAGCTATCAGAATCTTTGTTTATTCACTCATTTTTATGGCCGGCTCAGCCCACCCCGAGGGCAGGGCTGGCGCAGCATGTGGTGCCAGGGATCGAACCGCGGTCCCTGAAGCCGCCCAAGTTTTCCCAAGCAGGCACTTTAGACCGCTGAGCCATCCCACCGGGCCCAACTTTACCACATTTTGGTTGTCTGACTTATACGATCTTCACCAAAAGAATCTAAGAGATGGTGAGCTCTCTGCACTTCAAGTTATTCCTCCGGGGAATTTGAATTTTCCCACAGAAACTGCTCAACTGCTCAGCATGATGGACAATTTATTATTACTATATTCCAACCCTTCATGGGACTGAAATGTAGGATCTGATACGCCAGGCAAGCACTCTCCCGCTAAGCTACATACCCAGCCCCAGTGACGTTCTTTTTCAGATTTTTATTTTTCATTAGTATTTGTGTGTGCTACATAATGTTTACATTCCCTGTGGAGTGCACATACCTGTACCGTAATACATCTTCACTCCTTTTTCATCCCCCCTCCTTTCCTCCTCTCTCCCCTCCCTGTACCCTTTGAGCTCTCTCCTTTCTGGTGCATATCTATAGTCCATGATGCTCGCCTTCCTTGTGTGGACATGGTACCTGCATGACATGCCTCTTTCCCTCCCCTCTTCTCTTTCACTTTTAGTAATATTTTAAAAATAACATCCAGAAGTCCTTTAATAGACCCTTCAGGCAAATGGTAGCAAGAACAGAAGAGCCACCATGTGTGAATGATAGATACCTGTACCGCATGAATATAGTTTGGTAGGGAAAAGCTCTATGCAACTCCTTGAAAATTTTCTGTATTAACCAATCATAGGGAAACCAGTGAGCACTGTCAAATGGTAAGTGTTTAAACTATGAATGATGCAATTTAAATATCAATGAACAAATAATTTGGGGTATCCCACTGTGGCGTATGTGTTTATTCTATTAAAAATAACACTATAAATTAATATAGCCCTTAAAATGTCTTATAATATTTAAATAAATACCATTTTTACCCAGTTATTTAAAGACAGACTCTTGAAATGTCATTGGATTCCGATATACCTCCTCAGTGGGAGAAATCTGGCTTGTGCCATTAGAGACACAAAGTCAAATTTTATTTATTTTTATTTTTCAAAGTCCAATTTTATATGTAAAGAACTGGAGCCAAGAAGTAGCCTTGTTTTCACGGGGATGGTGAGTCCCGCTTTATTATGTGGACCAGTGAACTGGAGGCCACATGCTGTCACACAGCCAGTCGCTCACTCACACACAGTCACAAGGGGGAAAGCCAGGATTCATGCTCTCTAGGATTTAATGGAACGACGACATAATCTTCTGTGAGTTCTTGGGCATCACTGGCCCTTTCACACAAAGAAATTAGACTATCTTTAATAAATCCTATTGACAATCATGCCTAAACAAAGGGCAGATCACACCAAACAAGAACTCTGTGTAACCGCAAGAGAAAAACATCTCAAGCTATTCTATTTTTCCTTACAGACAAGCAACACTGATAAACCTATGAGGAGACACACAGGAACATGTGTTAATGTAAATGCAATTTCCATTAAGCTAACTTTTACCTTATATTTTCCATGTTAAGACACAGATTTTTAAAATCCTGATTGCACGTTCTATTGGTCAAAACTCAGGAATCTAAATTTTTTTGGATTTTAGTTTTAACATACGAATGTGACAATTATTACTTCTGTGAGCGAGATTTGAAAGCTAATGTATGCTCTATAGTATTTTTGAAATTGTGTGTTTTAAATGTGTGTCCTTATTTCATACTCTCAAGATGATAAAGCAGCCTAATCATGACACAAACGTCCCGAGTCCACACTTCCTGCTGGGCCTCAGAACTTGCCTCCTAGAGCCTCTACTATGCCTCTAACACTCACTTAGTGGACGTACAAGCTCCACTAGTCCTCTTGCCGAAGTAATACAGTAGCGGTGTCAAAAATTTCCGCTATTAGAATGAACCAATAACTGGATTTTTATATGAAAGACATCAACTTACAGATAACCTCAACACCACCAACTGTATTGTTATGCAGTTATTAAGTGTAAGCAACTCAGGAATAATTTATAGACTTTATAAAATAAACTATTTTGTTTTACTGTTCACTGTGTTGAAATCACTGATGACAACGCAAGAATAAGAATTTGTGATAGTACATTAAGAATTTCTAAAGGCAAATATATAGTTCAGTAAAAAAAAGGAATTATGTTCCTAGAATTACAAAGAGCCATCAGGTAGGATGAAGGAATGCAGCACCTTGAAAATCAACAAGGATCTTATGTACTATCTGTGAGGCTTCCATCTGACTGGAGAACCATCGTTCAACTGGGAGAGAAGTGAGATGACTACTCAGGTCTCTTCTAAATCTAAGATGCCGTGACACTGAGGCTGATGTCTTGCCAGGCTCTTGTACTCCATTGCACACTACAGATACAGGAGCCAATGGTTTTGAAATTAAATTACACTTCCAACAAAGCTTCAGGCTACTCACCTCGGCAACCTTGAGAAATTCAGACACTCGTGTCATTCTAGTTAGAAATCGTTTGTAAATTTCTAGAGCATCTTTACATTGTCCTTTCTTCATTTCAAAAAACTTTTCTAGAAGAGACAAAATGATAGGCAATTTGAAAAGTATTCCATTTAAGTCTAAACTTGTCTAAACCCTAACCCTGACCCCTACCCTAATTTTCTTTTTGGAGGTTGTACAAGTTGATTTTTTCAATACTACAGAGATATTCAGGAGCAGTGCTCTTTCTGGGTAGCTCCACAAACCAGACCAGAGTGGACCCAGAGGTTCCAAAGGAAGAAGACTGAGCCTAAAAGTTTGGGCCTCTGCTCCTGGGTCTTTGTTAGGCAGACTCTTGAGCTGACAACTTAGACCTCAACTATACTGCATTTAAATCATAGCATTGCTTCCCTCCCATTCCCAACCAGCCAACAATAATTCTGTCACAGATCAACTGAGAGTGGGACTTTTCCACTGAGAGGAAACCTGCCCAAGGTAGACAATTTTATTCTTGAATCTGCTTAAATTATCACTGGAGCCTTAAGGGTTGAGTCAAAATACTTGGGGATGACAACCTATAAGAAGGATTAAAGCATCCCAAGGAGGGGCTCTGAGCAGCTGAGAGGATGTGTCCTGGCCCAAAGTAAGCATCAGCCTCACATGAAATGATTCAACTCATGAAGGAAGAGAGCAGAAAGCATGAACTGTCAGAACAGGTCACGGGTGCATCCATCAGCATATCCCACTATTTAGTCCTGAAAACCAGCAAATTCTTCCTGGTACCAACTTCACAGTGTTATGACTACGTTCTACAGAATCCTTATTTTCTTCTTAGTGCATTATAAGCCATTATTCTACATAATAATCTAGTAATCTATAAATCTCTCTCAATTAAAGAATTCTCTGTCTTCTACATTGATACTTGTTGGTAAAATATTATTTCTTTTAAAGCATTATATAGTAATATATCTTTTAGGTATAAAGTAGTAGACTTCCGCGAAAAAAATATTTGGCTTATCAAGCTTTTGAGGCTTTTTACACTGTATTCCTATCCCTTTTTCAATCTTTAGCTTTATAGACAGGTAAATGGGATCACTTCGCTGTTCTCATTTGCACTTCTAAGATGAGTATTCAGTGAGTAAGGTACTATATGGCTCCACTGTAATTGCAGCAAAGGAAGTATTTCTCCTCTCTATATTTTAAAGAAAAACATTGTTTTATCAGGGTTCTGCTAGTCATTCATCAATTCATTTAGTTAACATTTACTGACACTGTAGATGGTAACACAGTACAGCATTGTCTACGACAGCTTCTAGGTATCTCTAGATTATAAGTGAAGGCCTCTTTATAAGTATATTATTTTATATTTGCGCATGGTTAAATGCATGCTTTTATATTCTCTCATACTTGAGAGTTCTTTATGACATTCAACGTATAATTTCACTACCTCAAAAGTATTCTTAATTTTCTGAAGAAAAGTTCAATAGTGTATAATTATGTAAAGAACTAATTATCCAGGGCAGCCACTCATTACCTTCTGTTGACAGTCTTTGGGTAATTTGACTTTTAACACAGACCTCCCCTGTAGGGAATTCAAGGAAAGCAAAAAAGATCAAGAAAACAAACACATACTATGCTGTTTTCTACTTGATCGTGTTTTAGAGAGAACGAAGAGTGAAGATGGCCCCATCTGAGGACAGTTTCTTTATCTATACATTGTTTTCTAATGCTACCAAGATAGTCATGATGATGCTATAGGCAAATAAATAATTTTTAGTCTAAAAAGTTAAAAATAAAGATATTGTGACAAAACATACTTTTTTTTCTGGATAAACATCTTCACATAATCAATTTCCTTTAAAGATCTGAATTACTTCTTTTACTATAATCCACATTTAGTTCTTTACAGCAGGTCTTTAGCAATAACACAAGAGAAATCAACCTGCATAATCTCAACTTTCCTTCCAAACAAAGGCATCAGAGCTTTAAGCCTGTCTCACTTGGACTGTCTGTATTTTTCACGGTAATTTGGGATTCAGCAACAGAAGACATTCATTCATGATGACTTCAGGCTATAGTCCTGTTAATTGTTTCTATAATGGTGGTAACGATGCACAAAGGCTGCACGTGCCATTTTTATTGATTTATGCAAGCTGTGAGTTTTGTTGTCCTTCAGAGAGCTGGGTGGAGTCTAGAAACTATCTCAAAATGAGTCTCAGCCTTTCTTTCAAACTAAAATAACCTATGTTGATTTGTTTGTATTTGAGATGATCAAACCTGATATTTGTAACATGAATATTTAAGTTATTACAAGTTTTTGTTTGCATGTTGGTGCTATCTTAATTTTCAAAGGATAACTGTCCTAAGAAATACAGCAATTGAAAAGAACCCTCATCCAGGAGACAAACTGAGATTTTCCATGTGGTCTATTATTAGTGACCACTAGTCAGTCACTTGGGAATCAGTCACTTTATGGTGTTGAAACATCTGTGAAGGTGTGTGGTGCCAAAGCTGATGCCCATATTACACAAAGCCCTTTGTTAAAACTAACTTGCAACATATTTAGAAGGTTCGCTACTAAGGCCATGTAGTAAACAAAAAACACTGCCTCAAAATAATCAGCATACTGTCTTCTTTCATGTTGACATTCCCGGCAGGGGACTGGGACAAGCACATGATACATCTCAATTCCTTACTTTCGTCCCCTCCCCGCTGCGTTCCCCCCTCTGGATTCCCTCCCTTATGCTGCTCATGTTCGAAATGCATCGCGTGCGAAGTCCGCACATGCGCATGACACAGCTTAATATTCTAGACTGTCACTTCGGCAAGAGCAGCTCTGACAAACTGTGAAATGGGGGCAAGCTGGCAGGCAAGAGCAGGCCCTCGGCCCTTCCCAACAGTCTGTGAGATGGAAAGGGGTGACTCTCCTCCTTTTCTGTTCCCAATTTAACCAGCAGATCATCATTTTCAAATTAAATTTAAACAACATCTCAAATAGTTAATTTAACCTAAAGAGAGATGGCATTCTTCCTACCATCTATCTATGAAGTCAACAACATAGAGGCAAAGGAAGGTAGGAGAGTGCTTATGCTGCTCAGGATGACTTAGAAGAACCACAAGATAGAACATGTTTAATTGCTGAGTGAGAGACTCTGGGTAGAAGTGTAAATAAAACGAGGTAAGTGTATGTGAATAAACTAACAGAACCTTGTTTCTGACCAGCTGTGGATTCCAGAAGATGAGTGACTCAAGGATAACTGAGGTTACAGGATTAAAGGACTATGTGTACATCAATACAATGTCCTCAGAAATGACATCAGGAAGGGTCCAAGAGTTCAGTTTTCAAGGTTCTGATGACTTAGGTAAGAACACAATATCTAGATTTAAATGCCTACAAATACTGAGTTGTGCAAAATTGAAGTTTAGGGGAAAAAAAGTAAGAACTGAAATAACAGATTTGGGGCTCGTTACAGTGGAAATGACAGGTTTTGTCCGATGAAGAGTACAATGGTGCCTTGGCCCATGGACTTCATTCTTCCCTTGTTTCTGGCTATAAACCAAACTGGACAAGAAAAGAATCATATTCAGTGGGTGGGCTCAATGCTGACCTTACAGAGAAATCATGTTTGATTCTCATCCAACTCAGTTTGCAACCTGAATTGTGGAGAAAGTTAAGTTCATGAACTGCGGTAACACTGTACACAGAAAAAGCAGAAAATAGATACCTACAAGGGAATGCCAATGAAAGCTTACAGTTATGAGCAGAAGGTTAGTTGGCAAAGGCCAATAGGAAAAACATATCCTATCTGGCTTCCTGATAAAGTTTAGGACCTGAAATAAAAATCTATTTAGGTTTGAACTCCGTGTTTAAGGCAGGACCCTTTGCTTAGCCCAGGCAAAACAGCCGAGAGCACTGTGCGCGGTGTTGCTGAGGGCTCGGCCGGTGCCTCACTTTGCTTCTGAATTCACGTGATGCCAGGGTTCTAGATTTCGACCTGTGGGAGATCTAGAAGGCAAAACTGAGGCAAGAGCCATCATCCGACACCTCTTCAGCTGCTGCTGGTGACAGGCACGGTCACAGACATGATTTTCAGCAGCATTCTACTTGTCAACCTCCCCCAACTGCCTTGATTTTTGAGAAGTAAGGATTGAAGTCACAATCACCTTAAGATCGGCTTAACGATTGGACTCTTTAATCCCTACTGTACCTGTGGCCCATTTTCAGCTTCCTAGTGTTACAAGGCAGCTATGGCGGCAGTGGCAGCTTGTAGTTTTCAGCATTCTTTAAACTCACTTCCTGTTTAGAAGAAAAAAGTACAGTCCGCTGCCAGCAATCATTTAATTTTCAGAGATCAAGAATTCCTGTATCTTGTCAATGCAAATACCTCTACTAAAAACAGAGTATCATAATACAGTGATGTTTTCTGTTTCCATGACTACTGAATTTACTAGAGTGATGTGAAACAAATAAAAGAGAGCTCTGGTAACAAACTTCTGGGGCCAGGGTCATAACTGTAATCTGGAAGCTGCCTTGGGGTAAACACTACGGCTATAAGCACTGTTGGGAACTGTTCTCAAGGAAAACAGGAAATGCGTTAAATAGCCTCTGAATTAGTAGCTCCTCTAAAACGTGAATACAGTATTTAATTCTGGGAGTCATTTCTAGAAGTCCTGCTGATAACTAGTTCTTTCACAATTCAATAATTATAGAAGCACCTAACCCCTGTATTAAATTCCTTCCTATTTAGACAATGCAGATCAATTTCTGTTTCTCAAATACACACAATATTTTGTACATGAAGTAAATACCGAAGATAGACTTTTACATTGTCCATACAGAAATCTGGGAATAGCTACATAACCTGAGTTTGATTTGAAGGTGCCGACCATCTGTGCCGAAATATGGGATTCTCACAGTCTATGCTATCCTGGAGCAAGACAGTTAAGTAAATTACCACCTAAGCTTTTCTAAAATGAGTACCTGAGACAAAGCTTATCAAACTATGGTTCAGAGCACCACAGTAAGGACAGGCAAGTAGAATCATGGAAGAGATGGCTGCTTTGTCTCCACTAGAGTTTAGAAAGGGAGAACACAGGATTTTAATTATTAGCTCAAGGCAAATTATGGCACTCCAAAACTGCCCTTCTACTGTAACCTTAGCTCTTGTAGCCTCAGAGCTCTCACAGCTAACCCTCAGACAGTTGGACAGCATACATCGCAAAGGTAGGGAAGTTCCGTGTAGAGGCTCTCGGTGGTCTCCTTTGTGAGAGTCAGGCATTTATTCAGAAAGAAAATTGGGAAGAGGAGAACTTTGGGAAGACTCAAACAAAAATAAGTTTCCCTTCCCACAAGACTATTTTCCTCCTGTCTGAAGAGGCTGGTCCTGCATTACTTGGAGATCAGGTTAACTCTTGTTTCAGGAGGAAATAAATTTCTCCTCCTATCCTACACTCCGCTCCCTGTACCTTCTTCTCCTGGCCAATTACTTCAGTACCTGGAGATTTAAATACAGCAATTCCAATAGGCCTAGGAAGACCAGTACAATGTCCGACCCAGGAGGTAAGTAAGAATATCCACAATAAGGGCAAAATTCTGCACACTTTTGTTGGCAGCTGTGTTTACCAGAAAAACACAACACATTGAATTAAAATATAAGTAACAATTTTTACTGTACATAGCAAATATTGCAGAGTGTATCAATACTAAAAAATCACCTCATGTTGCCTCAAATATAAATTTAACTAGGTATCTTATTATTTTTTCCTTTGAAATCTAGCAAGGCTAACTGATAAAAATCTGGGAATTGTGAATGAATGCTAAAGTTGCTGGACAGGAAAGAGAGATGAGAGTGATAAATTTTACACTGAAAATTTATCAGTGTAAGTGAATGTGCCAGAAATTATGGATTCACGCTTGAGCTTGAATATGACGTGGCTCCCACGGTGAAGAACTCAAGCAAGAGCATCATGTAGGATCTGAAAAGCAATGCACCCACTGACTTAGAAATTTGGCAATGGGGTCCCTTGGCCCAAATCTTAATGAGGCTTGCGTATAGTCTTGAAGAAAGTTACTGAACATCACCCAGAGCACTTTTTCTTAATCTTCTATATAGGGACTTGTATCACAGTGAGTCTACACCCTAGAAGATATACCCAGATGATTTTTAAGAGGCTGTATCTTTTTCAAAAAGTTTTATCAACATTAAATGGAGAGAACAGAGATGTCTGTTTAAGTCTTTGGACTACTTTAAAAACTTGGTCTTTTTTGTTGTTATTGTTCAACATTTTAAATTCTTTTTGCATTTTGGATAGTGGTGTGTTATCACATGTTTCTTTTGCGAGTATGTCCTGTCAATCTGTGGCAAGACTTTTTCTCCTCTTTTGACATTTTGATTCATGGAATATTTTCTAATTTTAATGAAGTTAAGCTTATCAACTAGTTCTTTAATGACTATGTGTTTAGTACTGTGTCTAAAAAGTTCCATATACACTCAACGTCACCTGGGTTTTCCTCTGTTATCTTGTAGGATTTCCAGGGTTTTGTATTTTACCTTTAGGTCTATGATCCATTTTAAGTTAATTTTTGTGAAGGGAATAAGTCTACTCTGGATTCAGATTTTTTTTGGTCTTCTTCTTGAGACAGGGTCTCACTCTGAAGTTCAGGCTGGTCTTGAGCTCACCCCAGTCCTCCTGTCTCAGTCTCCCAAGTGTTGGGATTACAGGCATATGCCACCATGCCCAGCGGTTCACATTCTTAGATGTAAATATGCAACTGTCCCGGCACCACAGGGTATGAAGACTACCTTTGCCCGTGTGTCATAGGCCAGTTGATTACACTAACATGAATCTACTTCTAGGTTCTCTGCTCTTTCATCTAGTTTGCTATTCCTCTCCCTAATACCGGTCTTGATGCCATCACATTATACGTTTTTAAGTAGCTTACAACTTTTAACTTTGTTCTTCTCTGTCTATCTTGTGCTATTTTAGATTGTTTTTGCTAATCTATATATACTTTATGCTTAGTTTGTTCACCTCCATAAAAAAACTGGTTTAGATTTTGGATGAGACTGCATTGAATTTATTGATCAAATTGAGAAGTACTAACATCTTGACAGTATTGAGTATTTCTAAACATGACCATACAGTATCTCTCTTAGTTCCTGAATGTCTTTCATCAGAGTTTTATTGCTTTCCTCATTAAGATTATACAAGTAGTTTTTTATTTTTCTTTCTATATTTTAGACAGGGTCTACAGCATCTTGCCATGAAGAACAGACTCATAGTGATTCTCCCATTTTCAGCTTCCCAAAGTGATGGAATTATAGGCGTGTGCCACGATGTCCGGTCTCAATCACCATCACAGTGCATCCTGCCTGTGGGGCCAGTATGGCACACTGGAGATTGAGCCCCTGCTACTGCACTGTCTAGGCAGGTGCTTTAGTCCACTGAGCTATCAGGCTGGCCCTTATATAGGCAGTTTCTTAGCTTATTCCCAATTATTTAATATTTGTGGTGCTGATGCAAATGATACTGCATTATAAATTTCATATTCCACCCATTCATTGCTAGTGTATCAATGTCTCTTTTTTTTTTTTTTTTTGGCAGTTCTGGGATTGAACTCAGGACCTTGCAAGGTCTTATTAAAAGGAAGTCCTGCGCTGCTTTCACTGTGTTATGGTTTGTGTTTAGTTGATCTACACAGCCTCATACAGTCATTGGGGAACTTCTAGTTTGTAATTAATTCATGATCCAATTTGGGGGTTCTGAGTGTAAGTGCTATACCTGCCCTGGAGTGCTAATCTTCATACAATAGAAGGAAGGGTGAAGCTTGCGAGCCAGCTGCAGCCAGCTCCTTCCTCTTGCTCTTTGCTGTTTTCCACCACCATGAACTGCTGCCCTCTGCCACGTGCCACTGTGCCTTGGAGCCAGCTGAGTATGTACTGAAACCTCCACCAACTGTGAGAAAAATAAACCTTTCCTTCCTTAATTTTGGATGTGGGATATTTGTCCCAGCAACGAGAAAAAAAACCCAAGACACACAGAATCTCACTAATTTTGATTAAGCTGCACTTTCATTTTGATTTGTTCAGAATATCATTAAATATCTCTTGCAATTTATTCTCATGTGCATGTCATGTCACACATGGAAGTATGATGTTTAATCTTTATCTTGGGGTTCCTCAAAATTTTTTTTATATCTCTAGTCTTCTTATTTTTAGATTAATACCATTGTGGTTGGACAGTGGACATTATGTTATTTAATTAAACTTATCGCTACAATTTAGGTATACCTAATGATCACATTCATTGTAGAGAATTTGTACTTGTATATGATGTATCGTGATTTTCTCCCCATTTCCCTGTTTCTTCAACCCCTCTTCTCCTCTTTACCATAAAGCTGTTTCCATTTTATCCTTCTGTTTTCATTTTTTGTTTTCCTTTACCCCTCCTCTCCCTAGTTCTCTTTTCCTTCTGAACAATTTTTTTCCTATTTCACAATATCCATTGTACATTCTGATTCTTATTTACACTTTCAGTTTCTCAGTCTTTTAAACTCATTAAGACATGTTTTATGGCCCAGATTATGATTTGTTGTGGCGAGTTTTTCATGCAGACTTGAGAAGAGTATATAGTGTATTGATACTGGATAATATAGCAAGTAGATATCCATTATATTTAGTTGACTGATTTTGAGATCCAATCTGTCCTCACTTATTTTCTGCCTGGTGGGTCTGCTCCTTTCTGATGAAGAGTGATGAAGAATGGTGAGGTCTCCAACTGTTAATTTATTTCTTCTTGCAGTCCTACAGGTTTTATGTCCTGCAGTTTGATACTTTGTTACATGCATATTAAAGAAGGCTTTAACCTCTGGAAGAACTGACACTTAGCATTACGTAATGCTCTTCTTTTTCTCAACAACTTTTTTGTTCCCTGTCTGAAATGAATACAGCTACTCCTGTACATTTTTTATTGTTACAGCGGGATGTTTTTCTCCATGCATTTATTTTAATTTGTGTGAGTCTTTATAAAGTGAATTTCTTATAATCACCATATGGCTGAACTTAGTTTTTTTGATCCATTCTGATAATGTCTTTTAATTAGTGCATTTAAACCACTGAGGTTTTAGGTGATTACAGATACATTATGTGATACTGACATATTAATATAGACTTGTACCTGTCATATTTCTTACTACTGTTTTGTGGTGCATGTTCTTTGTTCCTATTTTTGCCTTCTATGCTTATATTCTTCTACCACCTTGTGTATGTGTGAGTGTGTGGTTAAGACACAGTGTCTCGCTATGTTGCCCAGGCTAACCCTCCTGCCTCAGAGCTCCAAAGTACCTGTGACCACAGGGGTGCACCACAGTACCCATCCCTTTTGTAGTTCCACCTACCGAGTAAGTTAATAACGCCATCATTGTAGCAAGCAAAAAGTTTGATAAGATCTTTGAAGAGAAGCATAAATGCAGCATTTATGACACCATTTGTTAGCTCATTTGGATGCACCTAGGAAAAGACAAAAACTTAATGTTAGTTGTATCTCATCAAATCCATATTTTCTCAAATCATATTAAAATGTCGCAAATAAGGACTAAAAAGTTCATATTCTATCTATGTTGGGTAACTCTTTTAGTAACCAAAGAATATCAAAAGATGGACTACAAATGTGGTTTCAGTTTAAGTCAATAAAATTAGACCTACCAGTTAAAAGACATACACATTGTGTTTGACCGGTGATACACAGCTCACCCAAATCCAGCTTCTGACACTTAAGTCTTCCACAATAGTGCATCTTTTCCATTTCCCCTACTTAATGGTCTCTGTGAAAGGGGTCAGTCTCTGCAGCCCCCAGAGTTCTCAGTGAGAACAGCATGAAAACGATTTCACTCTATTTAAAACACTTCCTAAGACTAGTGGCCATTTGTTCATATGCTGCATAGATAAACTACTGGCAATACACACACAAAAAATAGTATTTCTCTATTCCCCAATCCTTTTGCACAACTCCCCAAATTGCTTTTCTCTCTATATAACATTTTTCCTTTAAGAAGCAGCCTACTAAGGGCAGGGAAAGCAAATAAAAACATATGAATGAAAAGAAAAAAATAAGAGAAGCAATAACCAGAGGTCTAATAATGTGTTTATCATAAAATCTGTCAAAAGAACAGTTAGATGATTTGCTGATTTTACTGAAATTTCACAGAAGGTAGGTGTTACATGGGGTGCAATTATAGACTACACCACTAATCTTAACACAGACTTTAAGCTACTAATATTTGAGGAAAGTGTTTTAAGCAACCACCAAAATATGGAAAAACTGACAACGTGAGTCAAGAATTTTCCTACACGTAAAAAATTATCATGAGTCAGATTTTTAAACTTTTAATTGTGAGCCAACTGTTAAATTCACACGCTGATATAAAATGAAGACGGAGCTCTCACTTAGACCATGGGGCTATAGCCCCAGCCCATAGATGTGACATTGAGAGACAAATCACCCTAGTATTGCCAAGAAGGACCCAATGTTATTGGAAACAAAGCAAAAATACTTATCTTAGTACAGAGTGTCATGCAAGCATCCCACAGAGAACACAGCCAGCAACTGTCTTGCCTGCACATGCCTCGTGCAGACACCTCGTTTGTTGAGGCCATCAGGCAGACACCATCCCACTATGAACGTAAGTTCCCTAGAGTTCAGCATTCACATTTTTCTGTAACTCAAGTAAAACTTCTTCCAAGTCTGGGGAAACCGCAATCACCTCCATGATCACAGCAGTCTGGACTCAGTATTCATCTCATTCATCTGAAGTGGGGAGATCTAAAGCTGATTCCTGGGGACACTCTGGACTCAGCATCCGAGGAAAGACAACGCTGGCTATGCAAGAAACGCTTTTCTTTTTTTTCCTCCAGTAACAGGGCCCGAACTTGGGACCTTGTTCTTTTCAGGCAAGCGTTTATGCTGCTAAGCTATCTCCCTGCCCCAAAAAACACTTTTTGATGAGATACGTACATCAAATTCAAGCAGGGCGTCAATCTGTCCCTGTAGTATGGGCATACTCTTTAGCAGCTTTTCAGGAGCCATTGTCCTCATTACGCCATCAGCCCTGTAACAGGTTTTAAAAAGGAAAGGATTACACTTTCTCGTATATGGAAAATTCATAATTTTGTAAGGTATTGTCCTAAGCTGTGCCTCTTCCCAGTTTCCTTGTTAACCTTGCAGAACCACCACAAAGCACTAAGTGGCAGTGGCTGTTCCTCATTCCTGTGGCACTTCGTCCTGCGCATTCCCATTCCTCTACCATGAGGGTAGTGCTGTCCAGCTACACTGTCCTCAGGAAGAAAGCGGCACAGCCTGGACAGCAAGGCCAGGAGGATTTCTGAATGGGTTTTTCAAACCTGCAATAGCAGGAGAGTGGCAGAAATAGAAGTTTTTCTTTTGTGAGAAAGAAAACATGCCGTGGAAGTCACCGAAACCTATAGAACTGGGAGTCCAGCTTAGGATATTAACAGTCAAGTAAAGAAAAATACATCTTGAAATGGACAGGCTGGCCCACGTGGAGGTGAGCACTGAGGTGCAGGGTACGGGAGTGCAAGCTGGTGCTGAAGGAAGAGTCAGAGGGACCAGACAGGGCTCTAAAGGAGCTGCTACATCTGGTGCTGGTCAGGGAGACAGCAGTTTCGCTGTAACCGAGGAAAGTACCCAGGTGATGCGAACAGGTTGATAATAGCAACTCTGGGGTTCTCTCCCACTGCAGTAGTGGGGAAGCCAACCATTACAGTGTCCTTAAGTGTCCTATAGGGGTGCAGGTCATACATCTGCTTGGAAAAGACCCCAATACAGCTGGGAACACCAAAACAGGTGCTCTAGGCCATGGAAGTTGGAAGGAGGCGTAAGAACTAGACTCAGCTCTAGTGAGAAGGAGGTGAAAGAAAAAAAAAATCTACAATGTATTTCCTCATAAGAAACCTAATTTTTTTTTTTTTTTTAGTATCAAAGTTGATATTTTTCATTACCATCATGAAAAAGTAGCTCAGGTCTAAGGTTAGGTCAACTGTTGTAAAGATAGTTAGATATTTTCATTTGGATTCTTGAAACTAAAATACTGAAGCTCCCACAATACCTTGACATTAGCTCAACTTAGGAATAGCTAAGCAATGTGCACACACTTCTGGGTGAGTAATTTTGACTCGACTCAAATATCTATTTCAGAGGATGTGAATGGTAGTCATGAGTTATAATTCAAGTGCTTTTTCTTCAGTGACTCTTTCTTAATCAGCCATTGGTATTAATAATTAAAACTGGGGCCCAGCAGGATGGCTCAGTGGTCTAAAGCGCCTGCTTAGAAAAGTTTAGGTGGCTTCAAGGGCTGCGGTTCAATCCCCGGCACCACATGCTGCGCCAGCCCTGCCCTCAGGGCAGGCTGAGCCGGCCATAAAAATAAATAAATAAACCAACAAAAGTTCTGAAACAAGAAAAAAATAAAATTAAAAAAATAATAATTAAAACTGGATTATGACAGCCATGTGTTTCCTAGGACACACCGGCTCTCAAAGACCACTGTACATATGAGTTCACTGTCACCTCAGTCAAATACCCTGAAGTAAGTATCATCATATGCGCTGCCAAATGAGCTACATCAGTAGTCTTTCTCATAAAGACATTGAAATATTTAAGAATTACATATTAATGTAAAAAAATTATTGATCTTATTTGTTTATTTGGCACCGGGTCTCACTACGCAGCGCAGACTCACAGTCATCTTTGGCTCTTAGCCTCCTCAGTGCTGAGACTATAAGCACGTGTCACCCCTGATTTCACTGGGCAGCATGGAACCCCAGTTCTGAGGCTGGCACGGCATGCGGAGCCAGTGATCAAAACCGGGGCCTTGCACATGCCAGGTAGGTGCTCAGACAGCTGAGCTATCTCCCCAGCTGAAAAATATCCTTCATCTTATACCATGTCAACATTGAGCAGCAAATCAGATATTTTTGCATGAAGATATAAATAAAATAATGTCTAAGACACCCTTAGGGCTAACTTCTAACATGTTATTTATTCAGCTGCTTCTTCAGGTGACCATGAACTGGCTTCGTGATGAAAAGTAGTCAGCTTAGTTAAAATAAATCAAGTGTCCCTTGGGAACTACACTGCTCAAATTAATACACCAAGATAGAAACACTCACCCCTTCTTCACTCTGGCAAAATCGAATGCCATCTGTCGGTAAGAAAAGGCCTTTTCATTCAGGTATCTACTATAGCGCCTAATGAAGGTAGACATGTCATAACCTGAGAAAGAAGAGGGAAAAAAATGGCAAAATACTTCAGTCATCTTTTGCACTGCACCATTTTTCTTTTAACCCTTCAAACGTATACATTTCTAGGATAAGGTCAGCAAGTGTATCTACAGGGCTCGTATTAAAATCCTACTTCTGGAGAAAGTACTTGGGGCATGTGACACCTCCTGAGGCTCCCTGCGCAGCATGCCTCTCCTGATCATCATGGGGTTTTCCACGGTCTCAAATGAAAGTCTGGGTCATACATCACAACCCAGCCCCCGATGGCAGGCTATGTGCTGGACGTGTTCAGCCAGCATGTAGCAGACGACCAGCATGCATGATGGACACACAGGTGACTCAAACTATGGTAATCTAGAAGAAAAATTTCTTCAGTGCTGGAATCATTTGAGAGTTGCAGGGCATCTTTACCATCTTCTCACCCTCCTGAACGTGAGACCAGCATACCCACTGTGACTTTTTTAAGTGAACACTGGAAATGTGAGTACAATTTAATGTTTTATGTGCTAAGTTTAGAGACACCAGTTAAATAGTTCTGGATTAATAACCACACATCAAAACATGCGATATTAGCAAAAATATGTACATAAATGTATACAAATTTTTCATATTCTCACCATGGGATCCGCTTTTGTCCAAAAAATTGCTGAGATTGAACAGTGTATTTCTAGAGGCCAAATACTGAATAAATCTCTGAAAAGGAAAGGTGAGAATTAAACACTTCTACTTTCCAGTCATACCTTTAAGTTGCTTCTGACACTAAAGGGAAAGTTTTACAAATTTTCATCATACTTGCTTCTATTTAGTTATAAAGATTTCTAGTCTGCTGAATTTCTCAGGAGTGAAACAGAACTCACACTAACTTTCAACTAGAATTAAATTGCATGAGCATTTACTTCTGTATGTAAAAAAAACTGTATTTAATAGGATTCAATAGATATTTCACATGAAAATTATTTTATTAATCTCTTTTTTTAAATGTGTCTTACTACAGCATCTCCAGGGTCTCACTACACAGATGGGACTTGCACTGACCCTCCTGTTTTTAGCCTCCCAAGCGCTGGGATTACAGGCACGCACCACCACACCTAGTCTCAGTCACCATCTCAGCATGCCCCTGGAGTGGGGCTGGTGCTGCACACTGGGGACTGAACTCCTGTACCTGTGACTGCCTAAGTAGGTGCTTTAAGTCTGATGAACTCTCAGGCTGGCCCTATCAATCCTTTTCAAAATGAAATATTTTACAAAGGCACTTTTCATCTGGAGGCATGAAGAGCATTTCCTATGGGAAAATAACTGCAGGCGTCCTTTCCTCTAACACGTTTACTAACAGGCTGACTATATGGCATATACATTTTACGCATTGGTAATGTCTAATACTTCTGTATCTCTAAGACAAAAACTAAAAGTTTCTTTTGAAAGATACTTAAAAGGTTAAAATTATACTCCAGATTACTTTGAACTGTAGATTTTTCTTTTTCTCCTGATTAGTGAAAGTTAAAAGGGTCTCAAATCCACGCCCTTCCGTACATCTCTCCCCTCCAACCTCCATTTACTTAGCTCACCTCATTTCCATGCACCATGAGATGATGTGTCGTCACTAAAGCTTTAAACACGACCACCCAGCTGCTGTTCGTTGCCCGTTCAAAGAGTGTGTCGGCCATCTGAGGAATATTCACATTGGTCTCATTGGTAGCCTGGATCAGATCTATGAAAACGGGAGATACGGAATTTCTTTTTTTTTTTTTTTTTTTTGTGGGACCAGGGTTCGAACTCACAACCTTGCACTTGCCAGACAGGCACTTGTGCCACAGAGCTATCTCCCCAGCCCCTGGAGATAGGGAATTAACCACCACCTACAACACTTCACCCAAAAGTTCACTTCATACTTCACACACTAAATCCTCTTTTCTTTACAGTGGTTTCCAAATTTCTTGGGTAAGTGCTCATCTAAAAAAAAAAAAAAATTCAGCTGCAATATTTTTATATACTCATATATCAAATAATTTACATAATGTATTGATGTGTTCTTGACTTTATTTTCTTTGAACAATTCTCTTGCGCTCTTCTCTGAATTTTACTTGTTTGCTAATACTGGTACTCTTTTTTTTGAAATCATAAAATCCAGATCCAAACCTCATGTTAATCTTTGTTACTGATCCAAGCGCAATTCCGCCAACACACAGATGCCTGTGTGCCATTTGAAGGCAAATCCGTAGATGTACTTTGGGAAAGTGATTACTAAAAGCACACCTCACTTTTACTTTAACTTTCAAGAGTGCAACCAGTGCAGTTGTGGGTGGCAGAATGAGTGCAAACAGCAAGAGAATTCCATTCTGCAACGCTAATCTCTCATAGAACATCATGCACACATTAAACTATCATGATTTGCCCTGAACTCAGAAGAGAGCAAACATTCATAATCTGTTGCCTGTGCACCTGTGTATGAATGAGGTCCCAGGTAGAGGGTGTGGCTCATATACAGTCAACACACAGTGCTCAGGGCTCCTTCAGAAAGTGCTAAAGATCACGCACTCAGGAGCAGAGGCTGCGCTGCACTGGGGCAGTGCAGGCCGACCTCTTCAGGACTGCGGATGCTGTAGGCTACAGCTAACCTTCAGAGAGCCACCTGCGCTACACGGGCTCCTCAGCCGTCTAATGCAGCAAAAGTAGAGACAAAATGGTCACTGCCTTTCTCATTCAAAGCCCCCACTCCATAGTCATGAAGCTGTATGTCTGTCTTACGCATTTCCCTATTTCATAATCAGTAGGGTTTAAAAACTGACAATCCGCTGCTGACAGAGCTCTCACCAAGCAGGTTTTTAAAAATTACTAAGTTCTGAATTAGAAAAGCTAGACTGATTTCTTTCTTTATTTCACAGTGCAGCCATCATCCCCCATCCTCACCAACATATTTCCTCCAGAGTTTCCTTTATTGCAATCCTGCTCATCCTTCAGCCAAGCTTTCCTGGGGTCCTTCTCAAATGTGCCCCGCCATGTCCTCCCTCTGCTGGGAAACCAGAGGTGTTCTGTGCCTGTTGGCTGTTCAGGCTAGGTGGGAACCTCACACACCAAAGCTCCTGGAAGGTGGGAACAGTCATTCATACCAAAGCCTGCGTCTTGTTCAACACTTCAGACTGCAGTGCAGAATGAACACCTGTGGAGCAACGTGTCCAAGAAACAACATCACCCCCAACTACACAGTTTCTTGTAAGAGGAAAGTCACTATGACGTAACACTGTGTTCTGCAACATCACTGAGGCTGTTTTACATCTGACATCCTGGGCTAGTCAAACGTATTTCCATTCATTCATTTATTCACTCAGCTCTGGAGATATGGAGAAGAACGGAGACCGATACTCTTCCAAGCAACCAGTGAGCATTAATCTCATTAGATCCTCTTTTCAACTGTTGTTTTTCCTTAGTCCTTGTTTGCCACATGCTGTGACTCCACTCCTCAGGAAGAGTTGGTCCACGTACCTACAAAACCTTCTCTTTGTATTCCCCTTTGCTCCCATGCTCCTCCCTCTCTCCATCTCTTGGTCTTCCTTCCATTTGCAAAAAGATCTCTGTCTCTGTTTCCTTATTATCTGCCTTAGTATGCTGGGACAAATACCCGACACTCAAAATTAAGGAAGCAAAGGTTTATTTAGCTCACAGTTACTGGAGGTTTCAGTCCATATTCGGCTGGCCCAAGGCTGAGAGGAACAGAGCAGACAGCATCCAGTTCATGGCGGCGGAACAGCAACAATCACGACAGAGGCAACCGACCAACCAGAGCAGCAGAGAGCAACAGCCCTAGTCTGTCTCTCTGTCTTTCTTTATATTACATTCAGGCTCTCTGCCTCAGCGTATCTGCCTTAGGCTATACCCATAATCCCAGAAGTACTTAAATACACATAATCCCAGGGATCATGGATCAAGTCTCAAACTCTAGATCAGTACTAAATCACATAATCCCAGTGACTAATGTGTCAAGTCTCAATCTACAGAAGACTGAGCCCATTTGCATGAGGCTTTGAGGGGAAAACTAGACATAAACCATAACATTCTGCCCCTGGACCCCCAAAGTCTTATACATATCCCTTTGTACAAAAGACATTTGAGTCCATCTGGAAGAGTTGCCAAAGTCCCAACGGTTTCAATATTGCTGAAAAGTCCAAATCCCAAGTCTCCTCCAAGATCCAAGGCCAACTCTCAACCGTGAGCCCCCGTACAATAGAAAAGTTAAGCATATCCAATATTCAAAGGCATAAGATAAACATTATGATTCCAAAAGTTGCAAACAACAGGGTAATACAAAACACTGGGACCAACACATGTCCAAAACCCAGCAGGGTAAACATTAAATTCCATAGTTTCAACTGGAGCATCCAAAACAGTCTGCACTGAGTTGTGGGCTCCAAAGGCCTTACATGACTCAGTGACGCATGAGTCAAGTCTCAGTCTATAGAAGTCCGCGCTCATTTGCATGAGGCTTTGCGGGGAAAACTAGACACAAACCATAACATTATCCATCCTTCATTTTGGGCTTCTCATGTAAAAGAAGCCATGCAGTATTTAGACTGTGTGTCTGATTTATTTGACTTATCATCACAGTGTCTACATGCACCCATTTTCCTACAAGTGACTCATTTATCCTTAGATCTTCACCCTATGTACTCGATTCTTTTTTGATACAGTCTCATTATGTTGGTCAGTGTAGACAAAATATACATATATATATATATATATATATATATATATATATATATATATGTCAGATATCAGGCAAATCTTATAGGAGATCAGTAAATAAAGGCAAATGACAGACTAGAAAACCTAGGTCCAGCACTGCCTTTTACAACATTATGTGGGAAATAGCCTGAACAGAGCAGGTAGAATCTGCGAATATAATGGAGTTATCAGGAAAGAATATATGCAGAGAGACAGCTGAGTGGGAGCAGAGGGCGCTGGACATTTTTAACAGATGGCAAAAGCATTGATGCTTTCAGAGACCTGTTCCTGTAGTGCAGTGGGGGTCTGAGGACTGGGTGTGTGTGGACAGGTGCGGAGTGGGACTCATACAAGGAACCAAGGAACAGCTGGTGAGCGGGCTCACACACTGCACTAAAGACTTTGAATTTTATCCTATGGATGAAAGGAAGTCTCTTTTAGTGATTTCTAAATATTATCTGCAAAGTATAAGAAAGGTAAAGATGAAGAACAGTCACCATTACATGGAAACAGCATAGGACAGGAAGGAAACCAGGAAGCTGGGCCAGTCGAGAGTCAGAGACGATGAAAAACCAAACCACTGGAAAAGCATTGAGGACTGACGGAGGTAACAAAAAAAGCAGAGAGGTACCAAGAACAGCTGAGTAGATCTGCAGGCAGGCAAGTGCCTACCAGAGGTAAAGAGAAAAAGAAACTGTGAACAATTCCACCTTTGTGCTCTGGGGTGCCAGGGACACGATTTACTGGAACTGGAGAAAAGTTGGTTTCAAGAAAGATGCAAACCATTTCAGAAATCATAAATTGGAAAGAGAGGTTAGAGATTCCACCCGAGATGTCTGACAGAGGACTGAAAGTGTATTTTAAAGTTCTAGAGAGACACTGGCCTAGAGGGAAAGGTGAGAGTCATCAGGAATTAAACAGCCACTGACACTGCATCTGGAAGAGGCAATCCAAATATTACTCAAGGAAAAATTAAAATTACATGGATCCCTAAGAATAAAAGTTAAGAAAGATCATCCTTTAAGATGCAGATGCAAGAGAGTGAGCGTAAGGACAAAGGAAGGAGAGTTCCACAAAGTGAAGCAGCGCCATCAATGAAGAACTCCAAAATCTTTGAGACACCACTAGGGACCGCAAGGGTCAAACCTATGGCAAGTCCCAGTAAACCAAAGGCTAAGAGCAGAATATATGAATGAAAGATTGCTACTATATGTGGCAGGCAGGGGCCAAAGCCCGGGCTCACTGGACATAAGGAATGAAGGGCCAAAGGAAAGGCTTTTTACTGTTAAAAGAAATGGGAAACATTTAAACATCTATGAGCTCAGGAAAATGCCTAGAAGAGGTGATGTTGAAAACAGAAATAGACATAACTTATAGGGAGGCTCAGCGGCTAGATGAGCTCCGCCTCCCAGGACTCAGGGCTCAAGTGCTGAGGTCAGTCTCAGAAGAAGAGCCCCACAGTGAGAAGCATTCAGGGCAGCTGAATGATGGCTGCTGTCCTGAGAAGAATGTGTCGATGGAACAAGAAAATGCATTCATTTCCTTACATCTTAATCTTCTTGAAAGATGGTTTTGCTATGTTGCTCAGACTGTGGGCAGCTCCTGGGCTCGAGGGATCCTCCTGCTTCAGCTTCATGAATAGCTGAGAGTACTGGCATGTACCCAGCTATCATACTTACCTTTTTACCATTCTATGTCAGGGATGGGCAAACTATAGGCAGGTGGGAAAATCTGGCTTGATTTCTGATTTTGTAAAATTTTATTGGAGCATCACCAGGCTGCTGTATTTACCCACTGTCTGAGGCTGCTTTCATACTACGATAACATAGCAGAATAGTTGGTACCGCTCAGCTCAAGCTCAAGTCAGTGACCCACAAAGCCTAAAGAGCTGGGCTTTTATAGAGAGGTGGTGGCCCTTCATAGAGAAGGTCTGCCGACTGCATCTGTCTTACTTAATGGAAAGAAGGTTGGCCTAACTAAAAGACTAAAAAGTCTTTTGTAGTTAACAAAGACCAGCGGCTATCTCAAGGCAAAGGAACTGTGTGATTGAACCATTATGCGAAGTATTGCGTTTTCCCGGACAAAGATTTTACCTTAAAAAAACAGCTTGACAGACTTTTAAACTACGATGATTCAGACTTGGTATTAAGCAGCAGTTACTTGCTCAGAAAAAAAGAAAGCCAGCTTGTATCTTAAAAAAAAAAAAAAAGAAAAAAAAGAAAAAAATGACAGTACTGGTTGCCAATGATAAAATTTGATCTTTCATATGAAAACTAGAATTTTTACAAACTCTGCCGCATAAGCTTGACAGCCTTTCCATTTACACTGGCTTCTCTGACACCGCCAGTGGCATTCACGAATAGCATTTGTTCATAATTATGTAATGTACTGTGTCAACGTTGAAGAGATGTGAATAATATTTCCCAAATTACTAGTGCATAATGTTAGTAAAAGATCCATTTAAAATTCGAAAAAAAAAACCCAAAAAAAACCTAAGGCGGGTCGATTGACTTTAACATATCATAAAAGTGTTGAGATTCAACACAGCAATTCAATTTAAGAAATAACCACTTGGAGAGCAGTGTAGTAACAAAGAAACACATGCAAAAGTTTCTTTGAAAACAGTTATTTAAAAGAGTCCTTATTTTCAAGCTACATATCTTTAGGAAGACAAATTTTATTTATATATTTCAAATAAAATAATATAATCCAAAAGATGTTATATAGGAATACATATAAACATGTTTTCTACTACACAAGACATTAAAGAGATTTGTGAGAATATAAAATACTACTTTCTTGCTATTTTTTACATCTGGAATTATACTGTCTCTACAACTTTACTTGTGTTAACAAGTCAGTAGGTTTATTATTCTTATTTAAGGGAATATTCTTATTTCCTGTTTTAATTTCTAAGACAGTAAAAACCTCACATAAACAAAAACTCAATGACAGAGCCTGCAATTACTACATACAGGATTCCTGAAGCCAGTTTGACAGCTGCTAGTTTCATATATACTTAGAAAGAGAATTTCTCAGTTGTAAGGTAGGCACATATTTAATTTTAAAATTATTTTACATAGTGATCACATAAATTTATGTTCTCACTAGTCGATTTTATGTTGGTACCACTTCATTTCTTCACTAAATAAATGTCTTCTATTTGAGAAATTTTAACCAAAACTGGGCCTTGGAGATAGCTTGGTGGAGTAAGAGCCTACTTACGCAAGCACGAGGGCCTAGGTTCGATCCCAGGCACCAATGCTACACCAGCCTCACCATGGGTACTCTGAGTTGGCCAATCAGACTGGGTGTGGTGATGCACACCTATAATCCCAGCACTGGGGCGGCCGAAAACAGGAGGATCACTATGAACTGGATCTGTGTAACAAGACCCTGCAGACCCTGTACTAAATACATACACATACACACACACACACACTTCTAATTTAAGGAAGTAGGAACAAACCTAAATGTCTTTCAAAATCTACTAGTACTATGTGAGGCCGCTTAAAGCAGGTGAAAATTAGCTTGTGCTAGGGCCCTTGTTACCTCTTGCATGGGCTGCTGTATAATCTCATCCGTGGATCACCTCAAGCATGATTAAATATATCTGAAAAAAATTAACTGTGCCAGGGTACTCCTCTGCTCAGAGTTTCTGAGGCCTCCTGCTGCTCACTGAACTAAACACAGATACCTCCGGTATGAATTTCGTACCTTATAGTTATACCTTGAGAACAAGGCCTTTACTTACTCCTTAAGTATAAGGTTTGTACGTTATATTTTACTTTGAGAATAGGCCTTTCATTAGAAGACTCCAGTATGTTCCTAATCCTTACTTTGCCAAAAATTGCATTTCAACAAAACTATTCTGATACCTCTTCCTGCTACGCTCCCTGCCCAGACCAGTGATGGCAAAGCTTTCAGAGGCCGAGTGTCCAAACTTCAACCCCAAACCCACTTATTTGCTGCAAAGTGCAAATGCTGCAATTTGACCCAGTGCTTGGCTGCTGGGGTGATGCTGGGGTGGCCTGGCTCAATCTGGGCTGGGAGGGCTCTGGGGGTCTGCCACAGCACGAGGGCCAGAGGCCCACCCCCACTGTCCTCGAAGGCCTCTGGGCTTGAGGAGGGACACTGGGCTTGGAGAAGAGGCCCAACTCACCCCCAAGCCTGCTGCGCAAGCACGGTGAACCTGCTCACTGTGTCTTGACTCCCTCCCTGCAGGACAGGCGCTGCCACAAGGGATAATCCTTATATCACACACCTCTGTTGTGGTCTTACTACACAGACATATAGCTGCGAGTTTACACGTGCCTGTCGTCCACTGGAGCCCCTGGTCCAACAGGTAAGGATAGAGTCCTATCTGCATCTTTTCATCCCTGGCACCTAGCACAGCCCTTGAGGTAGAAAAAATATTTAATAATTTGAGATGGCTATCACTGATTCACAATATGTCTCAATATAAAATAATTTTACACTACAATTAATGGTAGGTATTAGAGGCTAATTTCTTTCAACGACTCTTACTGGATACAACTGAATCAACAAATTAGGCTTAGTTACTTTCTATTCCATTGTTATATATACTGTTATTAATAAATAACACTTATTAGTAAATCACCCTCTATTCTATTTAACAATTTCTTTTTTTAATAATTTTTTTATTTTATTTATTTATGTTTTTCTTGTTTCATAACCTTTATTTGCTTATTCACTCATTTTTATGGCTGGCTCAGCCCGCACCGTGACGGCAGGGCTGGTGCAGCATGTGGTGCCGGGGATTGAACTGCGGTCCCTGAAGCCGCCCAAGCTTTCCCAAGCAGGCGCTTTAGACCACTGAGCCATCCCGCCGGGCCCCTATTTAATAATTTCTTACCAAGTTTAATACTACGAGTCTGTCAAATCCCATTAGAACAAGTTTTCTTAGACTGAACACCAGAAAGAAGGACACAAATTGGCTATTCTTGTCCTACAATCAACATCTAAACTTGGGCTTCACACACACACACACACACACACACACACACACACACACACACACGCACGCACACACTAATGAGATGCTGTACACCCATCTTGGTTACTTTTCTCTTCTTGCTGAAACAAAATACCCACCACCCAAAGTTAAGGAAAGGCTTATTTAGCTCACAGTCTGTGGAGCTCTCAGCCCACTATTAGCTGGCTCCCAGGCGGGGTGGCAGGGGCACAGGGGCAACACTTCAAGGTGGCAGAAGATGGTAAAAACAGTAAGAGCAAGAGACGGAGAGGGCGCCTCTTTTCCTCCCTGCCCCGGGGTGGGTGTGGCACTCACACAGGCTCCTGGGCCTCCTCTTGCACAGCATGAGGATGTTTACAAAGTAAGCACTCTGGCCCCTGCTGAGTGGCTGAAATTTCTAAACTTCTCAAACTGATATAACGTATCAGCCATTACAACACCAAAATCCAATGACAGGTTACTATGTAAATTTTAAATTGTCCTGTCATGGAGTAGCCCATATTATTTGTGTAAGTAAAATTACTAACTCTGGTTCCTTTAAATTTGCTTCTCTGCCTCCTACCCACCTAAGATAGACCATGTGATTATGGATGTTTAACAGTCACTCACTGAAATGCTAGCCTGCAATGGACAGCATGGGGAGTTGGTTCCTTGGGAGTGACCGGTCCATGAGGACAGAGGGCTCAAGAAAGGAACCAGCACCCTCAGAACACAGAACTGAGAAAGCTTTAGTTGTGGCTAGACGTGATCAGTGTTCTTCTGGGTCAACCGAGAAAACATTTTTTTCTTTTTGTCATGTCATGATGTGACATACGATAAAAACAAAAACAAAAACAAAAAAACAGAGCTATGTGTCTGCTCCTTCAGTGAAAGTGTGGGACGAGCAGGCTAACCCACAGCAGTCTCAAGACAGGAGAGGAGACCTGAAGAAGCTGATGTGAGCAAAAGGTGAACGGAGAAAGCCAGGTACTTCGAAACTGCTGTCCGAATGCTATAACTACCCAGCTGCCAACTTCTTTCTGAGAAGGACTGCAGATAATTTGATGAAGCCTTCAGTATGGAGACAGAAGGTAAAACTGGAAGGACTACATTTAGGAGAGGAGCACTGTACTTTTCCCATGTAGACAGAAGACATAACAATGCAAAATAATTTTATACATTTTTCATTTAGATGTTCTGAGGTGATACTAAGGTGGGGGCTGGGCAACAATCAGAACAAGGCGGCTTCATTTCCCCAAAGAAGGCAGGCCGAGGAGAGGTCCTGGAGGGACGGGCCAATTCGCGGAGCCTGAGGTGGTGGCGTTCTCCTATGCAGAATGAAGTCCCCTAGTGAGGACGGAGGGGTGGTAATGCCCAAGGAGAAGGAGCTTGAAGCTACACAAGAAACAGCAAAGGAAGCGACACGTGGACAGCAAGGCCCACGCAAGATGACCATTGGCAGGAGGCGACAGGGGTAGATGGGATAAGAAATATTTCTGAGCTTAAGAGATAACGGAGAGCAGCCTGTAACAGTGCCATTATTATTATTATTATTATTTTTTAATTTTTTTATTTTTTTGCCTTTTTGAGACAGGGTCTCACTACACAGCTCAGACTTACAGTGATCCTCCTTTTCAGCCTCCCCCAGCACTGGGATTACAGGCATGTGCCACCACATCTGGACTCAGTCGCCAGCTCAGTGCAGCCAGGGGGTAGGGCTTGTGTGGCATATTGTGCTTGGCAATGCAGGTGCGCAGTCGGCTGAGTTTTCTCGCCGGCCCTGGAAATACTCTTTTTTTTTTTTGTCTTTTTGAGACAGGGTCTTGCTATGCAGTTCAGGCTGGCCTTGAGCTCACTTTTGTGGCCCAGGCTAGTCTCGAACTCACATCGATCCTCCTGCCTCAGCCTCCCAAGTGCTGGGATTACAGGTGTGAGCCGCCACACCCAGCAACAGTGCCATTATGATGACTTTGGTTTGCAGAATTTAACTGCCTGTACCTTTCTTAAATTTTTCTTTAAAGAAACAAAATGCGAGCATTAGAAACTTTTTACTTAATTTTAATATAACTGAATAATATAGTTGTATTTTTATATTACTACATGTGCCACCTATTTTATAAAGTACATAGGTGACTTCTTTTATCTAAAATGTACTATACACATTATCTCTTATGCTGTTTGTTCCCAGTAGAATTTTCGCAAAATCAAAGTTAGAAGATGTAATAGCTAGCACAGCTCTGGAGTTCTGGAGCCACAGCAGATCCAATTACTTTATGTTATTTAGTAATGATATGACTCTCAGCCTCTGGAAGCTCCATTTTCATTACTATGATAGCAATAATAATAGAGCCTATCTGGCATCTGTTTTATTAAACTAGGTAAAGTAAGCAAAGTAGCACAGAGCTTGATACCCTGTAAGGATTATGTGGATGTGTGTCTGTGTACACCCATGGGCTACACAATCAGAATTAGAATCACCTACTAGCTATCAAGATCCATCACCTGGCGTCCTATTTACTGTTACTGATTAACAAGTATTCACAGGTTGCCTGTTGTGCGCCAGGCACTGTTTTATCAGCTAGAGAAATAATAGTCAGCACTGCTTTCTTAGAACTTAGATTCAAATATAGTACCCAGACAAATCAGACGCACAATGTCCAGCAGAGATAAACAGAACAATGAAAAGTTTGGAAAGGGACGAATAGACAGATGGATGGCTATCTAGACAGGAAGACGTATGGAGAGGTCATGCTGTTTTAGATTGGGTGATCAAAAAGGCCTCCCCAAGGGAAAGATATTCGAAGAGACCTAAGTGCAGAGAGAGAATCGGTCATTCAGGCTTCCTGGGAAGATACGTTCCAGGCAGAGGACACGGCTAGTGCCGAGCCCGTGCAATGAAGATGCGTCGGGGAGGTTCCACAAAAAACTGTAGCTAGCCAGGGGTGGTGGCCGCCCTTGGAATCCTAGCACCTAGAAGCTGAGGCAGGAGGATCCACATCTGGGACACACAGTGAGTTCCAGACCAGCCTGAACTACATGGTGAAACCCTGCCTGTGGGGGTGAAGGGAGGCAGATAGAGAAAGCCAGCGTGACTGGAGAAGCACAAGAAGGGAAGTGGAGCGCGCGGAGCTCACCAGGCTCCTGATACCCAGGGTATGCGAGCAACAGGCAAGATTTCTTACCTCATTTCCAATGTTTGGAAAAACGTTAGAGGGTTTTGGTCTGGGGAGTGATGCGACACAACCTTGATCTTGAGGAGTTACTACGGCAGCTCTCCAGAGCATAGGTGGGAGGCGGGTGGGTATTTTAATAGCTCAGGGGAAAAGTGACTACGGGTGTGCGTCGGTGTTTCAACCGGCAGAAGCTAAGATGCAGTATTTCAGGCATCTCAAAGGCAATGGTTTGATGGGGGCAATTAGAAAGCATGCCCTATGGGAGGAAATAGGGACAACGACCACGTTGTCGCTGTCTCTCGTACATGCTCAGGTGAAAGACACAGAAGCCCTGGGGCCTGGCAAGCACCTGTACTTGCTTCTTCTTTCTCTTTCGGCCTGTTTCCAGTGACGTCATCACTCTCTTCTGATTTCCTCCCCAGCCGCAGGTGGCTCCATCCTCGTTCAATGTTTGAGCAACATCCAGAAGTGTGTCCACTGTCAGCGCAGCGTGGAAAGGCACGGCCCAGCTACGTGAGCCACTCACCAGTCTCCAGCAGGCTGGGCCCCCAGAACCTTCCATATTTCAAAGGGAACCTGACTTATTTCTGTGATTCTCCCAAGCAACTGAGGTCAAGGAGATGCTACCCACGTTACCTCCCACATGGAGCACCGCAACTCTGAGACTCAGGGAGCCAGCTGCTCCCGTGGCGAAGACTAGAGCCAAAGCAACACTTCAGAGTGAGGGGGAAGCCCACTTGCTACCTACAGTCCATCCTCAGGCTTACAGGAAACTATTGGGACAAAAGTCGGCAATTTACATTTTTGTCCCTTAGGATTTATATATGGCTATATGTGACATTAACAATATAACCTTAAGCAAGTCTCTGGATCTCCTTACTCCAGAACTTTTATCTATGTGACAGAAATAATTATCTGTCCCACCAGCCATAATCCATAATCCATAATACCTGCTTTCTTATCTCACCCTCTTCTGAATATTTTATTTGAAAGTATCACAGAATTCTCAAAAGAACGCTGTGCTCTATTTTTTTTTTTTTTTTTTTTTTTTTTTTTTTTTTTTTTTTTTTTTTTTTTTTTTTTTTTTTTTTTTTTTTTGTCTTTTTGAGACAGGGTCTTGCTATGCAGTTCAGGCTGGCCGTGGGCTCACTTTTGTAGCCCAGGCTGGTGTCGAACTCACACCAATCCTCCTGCGTCAGCCTCCTGAGTGCTGGGATTATAGGTGTGCGCCACCATGCCCGGTTTTTTTTTTTTTGAAAGATTTTTTTTTTCAGGGTCTCACTACGCAGCTTGGACTCGTGGCAATCCTCTAGTTTCCGCTTCCCTGGTGCTGGGATTACAGGCGTGAGACACCATGTCTGGACTCCATCACTGGCTCAGCGCACCCAGGGACTGAGGGGTAGGGGGAGACAGCACAGTATGCGGTGCCAGGGATCGAACCCTGACCCCTGCGCTTACCTAAGCAAGCACTTACTTCACTGAGCTATACCACTGGCCCTCTCTGTGCTTTGTGACCCAAATAATAATTGATATAAGAGAAAATTTAGGCAGCAGGGCTAGAGTGGCAGAAGATAGACATTTGTAAGCAACCACAGAAACCAAAGAGCATGCTCCTCTGGTCCATTCACAAAGTCACGAGCCAGCTATCTCCACTGGCCACAGGAGCCAGATGGAAGGCCTTTGCTGATACGGTTGCCAGGGAGATCTGCGAAGATACATGTGGCTTGGGTTTCTGATGTCCTGCTACACAGTGATCAGGGGCCTCCTGGAGTCTTCAGGTATGTCAGGTCATTGACACATGTCCTGTTTACACGGCAGCCTATAAATCCCTACGCTCCTTCTGCCGTGTCTAGCCTATCAGTTGTTCTAGCTCCGTCCCCTCCTCCTGTAGCTTCAGAAAAGGAGACCAGCTCCAGCCTCAGTTACCTCTTCCGTTCAGTGCTTCCTTTTAGAAGGCTCTCAAGCCGCCAAGAAGAGTGTGCTTCATAGACAGGACTCACACAGCAGAAACAAGGCATCAGTTCCTGTTCTCATCAAGCCTCCTACCCACATATGTGAAACTTAGGTTTCTTAAAATAAACAGTACTCAGAAATAGCAACTGCTGCGGCTGCAGGCTTCTGGGGGTTTTCTCCTTCACTGTCTCCACGGTCTCAGCTCTAACGGGTCTCCCACATTCTTGGCCACTTTTTATCCCAGGGCTCATACAGGCTGGCCCTTACCTAGCCCCTGCTGCTCTGCTAGGTGAGAACCTCTGGCACCATCTCCGGCACTGGCCTAGCTCGTGACTCTCCTAAGGCTTTCCTGTGTCTACTCTTCAGCGCCCTCAGCTTACTTCTTAGGGCTCTGGACACATTTAAAATAAGACCTGAACGCATTTCTCCATTTCCAAGGAATACAGCATTATTTCATAATACACAATTCTATGTCCATCTTTGCAGCAAATGTAAGCCCTGCTGCCAACCCTTCAGAACATGTAATCATAGATTCAGATTATAATGATTCTTCAGACCTTGTTGGACAACTTAGGTCCAATTCTTCAAATGTCCTTCCCCAGAGTCAAGTCAACTGGACAAGTTCCAGAGGCTGAACTAAAAAGAAAAAAACAAATAACCCAGTTCCTTACTAGCTTCCCTTTTCTATAATGGGGATACCATGAACCAAGCTAGAAACCAATGATGGACACGTCAACCTTGACTATTTGAAGCTTCTAATCTTAGAGAAAGCACCTGAGACACAGAGTCAAGCTAATGTGGTGGTAAAAATCAAGGAAGTTCCTCTCAGCCACTCAGACAGGAACACCCTATATTCATTGCCTCAGTGCAGTAAACAGTTGCAGAAGTCAAAGTCAATCTAGAGCTAGGTATTTCATATCTACTTTCATACAGTCAGGTATGTGAGATACCTTCCTGCCTTCTGGATGTCACAGGGACTGGGGGTGGGGGGCGCCTCTGCTGGCTGCTTCAGGGTCACATCTTCTCACTGGCCTAAGCCACTCTTGGGAGGATGCCTTTGGCAATCTCTTTGCCCCATGACTACTTTTAGGAGTGATCTAGTACCACAGCCTGCTTGGTTATTATATTGCCTGCAGGACAGCAGAAAAGTCTGTTCACATCTTAAAGCCAAAAGTAGAGGCTGAATGATCCTAAAAAATTCCTTTAGGTATTCATTTTTTCAGACCTGACAGAGAACCCCATATATTGTGGTTTGATATCCAGAAGGCCAAGGTGTTCAGATATATTGTTATAATAGCTTAAGAATAGTGTTTTGCTCTAATACATTTATGTAAAGTCACTGGATAAGGGTTTCACAGCATGCATGGCTTTTGCGAACAACTTTGCTTCAATCCTTTTCCCTCTTCTCAGCATCCCACACTTCCAGTCTTTCAGGATGGGGAAGTTCCAGTCCATACCCACACTTGCCATAAGCCTAGGCCCTTTAGTCTGCATCTACAGGCAGACAGAACACCCTATGAGCCAGTAGCTTTTCCCTCATGTGTAGTTCTAATAAAAACAATGATAATTTTTCATAAAATTGTAGAAATGTAGTATGCAGATTCTTGATGGAATCTTTTCTGCTATGGTTGCTTCTAGAAGGTGCTTTCTCTGCTTATTTAAAAAGAAACAGGCAATTAAAAGTACAAAGCAAAACAAAACAAAACAAAAAGTTGATGCTCTAGAGAGAAGTGATTTATAATATTTAAAAAATTTCAATGCCTGTAATTAGCAACCCAATGTTATATATCCTACCCACATCCATGTCCACTTAATTTTTTTCAGAAAGTTAAACAAAATATAGCTACCTGTCTCACAGCACAGACAATATTAAATTTGATCAATTATTAACCAATCTTTCTAAGTACATCTCTTAGAGTCTCTTTGTGGCTCTTAGAATTAGCAGCAACTTAATGATACATATTTACAAAAGCTCCTGAGTCACATAGCTTATTTACGTCAAAGAGAAAATTGATCCTCAGTAAATTGTAAAAATTGTATCACATTTCATTCTCCCTCCTCCAATTAGCTGGGTCCCACCATGTGTGTCTGAAACTGTAGCGACATTAGTAATCATCGAGACACACCAACTGTGTCATCCAAAAGCACAAAGTAAGGTCTTCAAATTTCAAACTTTCTATATGGAAGATTCCCACCTGTCATGTTTAATACTTCAGATCTTTCTCTTTTTACTTTCTTTCATTTAAATAACAGGAAGAAGTAAGCACTTTTTCATCTCAATGAAGACTTTTGGGTGATCGAATTCTTGTTTAAAACTATCCACGTCTTAGGTACTCTGAGCACACTAGAGTCAAAAAGCAGCTGTATGAACACAAGGCAGTTCGGCAGTCGGATCTGCTTCATTTGCTCCAAACTGACTTCCTTCTACTGAATCATCAACACCCCATGCTCACCACCAGGGCATACACGAGCTGCCTCCCATTTCATGCTCTAGTTCCCTAGTGCTCAGTCTAAAGCAGGTTCTTGGGCTTGGTGCAACTGACATTTGGGTCCAGAAAGTAGGAGTAATGAAATTCACATTGAGATTACCAAATTGAGATTACCAATTCAAATAGTACACCTAAGCTTTTTGGACAGCATGGCTGGATGGAGGTGGCACCCTGTTCCGAGCTGTTATTCAGAGGAACTGAACTAAAATACAGGTAACTGGTAGAAAGGGAAGGAGGCACATTCTGAAACTAAAATCGGTCTGACATAAGAGACGGATAGAGCAAACACAGGTAAGAGCCTGAATAAAACAGCCAGCCAGCCCACCAGGACAACTAACTGCCCGCCACACTCTGAATCTTAAAAGTAGAAGAAAAAGCTGCATATATTACAATAATGTGGCTAAATCAAGCCACACTAATAGGTGTGGGATGTAAGGTCCCTGGCTCTTCTGCTTTCTTCCAAACAGAAGACGCTCCAGTCTAGTGCTCACTTCTGCCCACACCAACTGCCCCTCCCTGATGATCAGCCACGTGCACTCTTTTTCTTTTCATCCCATTCCTTCTGTGCACCAGAGTACTGACTAGAACCACGTGGAACAAGATGAAAGACTATGGGCTGTGTAGCAAGTGGAACAGCTGATCCCTCCCCCCACCAGCTGTGCTTAGAGAGCTGTGGGGAATTAAACAGCGCTGCACCTTGGGACTGTGCTGCCCAGGCTGTCTGCATGCAGGAGCAGAAAGGCACCCTGCAGCACTCCTTGAGCAAGTCACAGATTACAGCAGAGGCAGCTGATGCTTGCAGTGGAACTTGAAAAGCAAGGAATGGGAAATTGGTATCCCACCGCAGAAGGGGAGTAAGAATGGGACTGAGCAGACTTGGGCTGCAGCAGCAGGACCGTAGGACCAGAGCATATCTCAGCATCCCATCCTGCCCTGAGGTAAATGACCTGGGGGGACAGAGACTGCCAGGAAGAGGAGCACAGAAGGCTGAGGCAGGACCAGGAGAAGCCAGGGGTGCATGGGACCAGAACAGCATCTGTCTCTGTCTGAAAACAGCATAGCACTAGGAGAGAGATGACACCAAGAGAAAGGGGGTAAGGAGTGGGGTTCTGCTAAGGGACATACAGAAAGCACTAGCTGAAGTCTCTGGCCCTGGGCCACACCTCTGGAGACCAAGACCAGCCTCAAGTCCTGCACACACTCTACTGCAGGCCTGGTAGTGCTTTCCAGTAGTTTTTCACTCGTGGTAGACACCAGAGGATTTTTTAAATTTTCTTTTTCTTTTCTTTTCCTTTTTATGGTTTGTTTCCTGTTCCTATGTTTTTGTTCTAATTTACTCATCTTCTTTCCCCTTTTCCTCAATTTACCCCTCTAGATTTAATCGTATCTGCACATAAGCGAATAGTCTAAATTTTCTGCTCAACTTCAATTATCTCCTCATTCTTTCTCTTCTGTCCCCTAATGTCCCAAGCTTGTGTGACCATTCTGCATCCTGGCCTCTATTTTTTTTTTAAGTTACCTCTGTTTGAGCCACTCTAGTTCTTAAATTTCCCACCATAGAGGTTTCTACTCTACCAAGGGGAACAACTTCGCACAGAAGCTCCCATTTATCACCAATTCTGCTGCAGAACTGTAGATTTTGCTTCCGAGGTTAAAGGTACAAAGTGAATAATTACCACAGTATCAGTTTTTAAACTGTGCTTCATACTATTGTTACTGCTAATTATACTACTTTAGCCACGATGCCATGTATCTGCTTAAATGAGTTGTTCTCACTTCTGTAATACTGCTGGGAAGAAGTTCTGGGGTGATAACCTCACCATACCTGTCTCAGTTACTCTTCCCTCATGGCTGGGGCAAATACCTGACACCCAAAATGAAAGAAGGAAAGGTTCATTTAGTTTACAGTTACTGGAGGTTTCAGTCCATACTCAGCTGGCTCCAAGGCAGAGTAGCACAAGGCAGAAATCATCCTTTCATGGTGCTGGCAAAGAGCAAGAGCAAATCAGAGGAGGAACAGCAACAATGGCAACAGAGAGGAAGTCTGCCTCCCTTAAATTGCATTCAGGCTGTCCGCCCCAGGCTGGGTGTAGTATTTACACCCATAATCCCAGCAGCACTCACATCCATAATCCCAGTGGATCATGAACTAATAACATCCAGAAATCTGCCTCATGACTGCATGAAGCTTTGGGGGGACAGCTAGGCACAAGCCATAACAATATCCTATTACCAAAGGACTGGGCACTTGGCCAAATAGATACGAATGTCTTAGTCTAAATAAATTGTAAAGGTAGGATGTCAGGTCAAACACACACCAAGAACCTCCTACACACAGAAGAAAACCTTGAAGAACAGATTTTTCTTAGAAAGGCCTTAATACTAGTGATAAAGTTACCTAGTGCCAAAACTTAAAAGGCTCAGCTCAGCAAACAAAATAAAAATTTTTGAAACAGGAAATGATAAGACACAGAAATAAAATGCAAGCTCAGACCTCCTGCCCAGCCAGAAAACGTCCAGGAGAAAGCAAGAGAGAGGAAACTAGAAGACATATCTCTGACATTTCTGAAATGACAGCAACTGAAACGAAGAAACAAATTGACGAGGCTATACAGGCAATTGGATTAGAAAAAAATCTCTCAGGTAGAAAAAGAACTGTCAACAACTATAAAGAAATTGCTCAGCAAATCTAGAGGAGATATAGATTGAAGAAACAGATGATGACATGAAGAGGATGGAAACCATGAATGGCCAATACGAGAAATATTTACAATGCATGGAATGGATTCAAAAAGGCAACCAGGAAGTTAAACATTCCATTGATCTCTGTTTCCAAAGTAAATCCTGAGGGGATTTGACAGACCTTGAGACATGTAAAAGTTACATGTTTTGCTATACAGGTCCTGCTTAAACTTGCCCTTAACCATCCAACAGAAAAGTTTAACCACAAGGCATAAAACAGAAAGCTAGGTTAGAATGATGAGCTGTAAAAGGCTTAAATCAACAGCTTCTAACACTGCCAGTTTTACCAATAACCCACTGACATTATTGGACATTGGATTATGTATACAGCTACTTTGTCTTAGTTCAATGAGAAGAAATTTGGTTGTAACAATAATGATTTGAAAAATTATAACATCTGCACCCTGTGCTCTGTATAACTAATAGGAGGACAACAAAATGCATTGTATAAAATATTGAAATGTACTACTAACCTGTTTTGAAACTGTCACATTGTTATACACTGTTATTTTTTATTAAAAGTAATAAAAATAAAAAATAAAATAAAAATTCCACTGAAAGCAGGCAAAACTGCTTGAATGAAACTAAAGAGAGACTTTCAGACTTATAGCTAGTGATCATGAAAGATCTCTTGAAAAAAATCAGGAAATAATTCAACAGCTTCAAGACAATGCAAAGAAAAATAAAAAGCAGGACTCAAGACAAATACTACTAAAAAAAAAAACCTATTTGCAGAAGCAAAGCAGAAAATTTCCTAGGCATAGGAAAGTAAGGCATATGTAACTCCAATTAGCCATACCTCAAAATAAATCTACACACAGACGTATAATAATCAGCACAAGAACAAAATATTAAAGGCTGTTAGAGGAAACGGATCACCTATAAAAGAAAGCCAGTCAGAATCATGGCAGACTTTTCAGCACAAACTCTCAAGAGCTGGAGTGAAGTATTTTATTTTATTTATTTCTTAAAGAATTTTTTATTTTTATTTTATTTTTTTCTTGTTTCAGAACTTTTGTTTATTTATTTATTTATTTTTATGGCCAGCTCAGCCTGCCCTCAGGGCAGGGCTGGCACAGTATGTGGTGCCGGGGATCAAACTGCGGTCCCTGCAGCCACCTAAGCTTTCCTAAGCAGGCACTTTAGGCCACTAAGCCATCCTGCTGGGCCTTGGAGTGAAGTATTTTAAATCCTGAAGGAAAACAACTTTCAACTCAGATTGACGTGCCCTGCAAAACTCTCAAAACTAATAGAGAAATAAGACATTTCCATGACAAAGAACAACTACAGAAATTCATGACCAACCCTACAAAGAGTACTGAAAGATATTTCTAGGCAGTTATAAAAATTACTACACTTCCAAGAACAACAACAGAAAGAAACCACCAGCCAACAAGCATTCAAACAGGAGAAAAGCAGGGAACCACTATGGGAAAATAGCATGACAAAGGTAAGTCCATACACACCAGTTGTAACTATCAATGTAAATGGCCTCGATTCACCAGTCAAAAGAAACAGACTGGCAGAATGGATCAAGAAACAAGATTGAACAATATACTGCACACAACAACCTAGAAGTTTGCTTCACCAACCTCATGGGTGGACCCCAAAGTTGACACTCTATGCTAACTGCTACAAAGCGTTTGAGAACTGAATGTCCACATAGAGAAGATTGAAACTTGATTGCTATTTTTCACTGTGTATTAGAATCAACTAAAAACTGGATCGAACTTAAATGTAAAACCTAAAACTCTGGAAAGACTAGAACAGAACATGGAACACACTCGAAGATGCTGATGCAGGCAGTGATTTTCTGTACAGGACTCCAAAAGCCCTTTCTTATCTCTTTCTTCTTCAATCTCTTGTTACTGGCCTTCTTTTCCCCCAAACCCTTAAGTACTGGATGTCCCCAGGTGATTTCCTTAGCCCTTCTCTTTGTCAGTCATGATTCTTACTAAGCAGTATCTTCCATGCCTGTATTCCTGCTAGACCCTAATTATCTAAAATAGATGAGTAAGACAGAAGTGAAAGCCATCCCCTACTCTGTAGACTTACTTTGGCTTATTCAACAATGGTGCTGCCAGCTGCAAAGGTAATGTGGATTTCTCGCTCAGCATCTTTCTCGGCTTCCTTCTGGTCCTCCATATTAAGATAACTACTAACATATACAGAAAATATGTAACCGTGGAACAATTCTCTGCTTTACCACAATTTTCTTAGTACTTCCTATTCTGATCCTGGTCAAAGATGCCAATTAGTTCTCTTTTCTCCTATTTTTAATCAGCTTTCAAGTGTATAGTTCTAAGTGTAAATGTAACTACGTCATTCTCTGAGGAAATAAATAGTTCCATACAATGTAGTCCTTCTCAAACTGACCTTCCCAGTATGGTAAAGCAGTCATATGCAACAAATTAACTTCGCTCAGGTAAATGAACAGCTATAGTTACATACTACCATTGAGTGAAACAAGAAAGTAGACAATTCAGGTTCCATGGTGAATTCTGGACACAAAATCATGCAGGTTTACTCATGTATCTGTGAACTTTAATTTCTGAAACACAGACATTAAGAAAAACTTTTTTAGAAAAGAACCACAATAAATGTTTCTTTCCTCTATACCTTGAAAGTCTGCAATAGTTGTCCCAATATTTGGAGCTCTATTCATTTTTTAAAAATCAGAAATAACACCACTTGATAGCAAGCACAGTTTTAAGAAAGCCTAAAATGCTCTCTGCCATGATTCATCTTTTTGAAAGGAGCAAATGGAAAGAAAAACTAATGGCAATTATTCTTTTTTTTTTTTTGTCTTTGTGCGGCAGGGTCTCGCTATGTAGTTGAGGGTGGCCTTGAGCTCACTTTTGTAGCCCAGGCTGGTCTCGAACTCACATCGATCCTCCTGCCTCAGCCTCCCAAGTGCTGGGATTACAGGGGTGCGCCACCACGCCCGGCTTGGCAATTATTCTTTAAACAAATTTCACGATCTATACTTCTCCCAAAAGATAACCAACATGAGCAAACAAATAAACGAACAAAGGACATGTAATATCTCATAGTACTTGTTGAAATTCTCTTCAAATATCCCTACTTCTTTACTGCTTGGTTTCTGTCAGAGAAAGAAGCAAAATTTGCCTCTTGGTGTCTAAACAAAGGATTATGTTCAAATAACACTGGTCCTGTACTACTGACAGTTACGCCTGAGAGACAGTTACAAAAAGGAAAAGAACATATCCGACACCAACACTGTTTCCTGGATCTGCCCTCAGAGCATGACCTTGGGTGGGGTGAAAACCTCTCTGCACTACCTGCGCACAGAACGACCCCCACCAGCTCTGGGGATGAGGCACTGATGGTGTCCCTATTTCAGACAGAGACCTGGGAGCAAGCAGTTGGAGCAAAGGCTATTGTGCTGCTCGACATAAAACTAGGGGAGAACCAGAAAAATCATAAACACTGATTTTCCCTGTTAGAGTACACCCACCTACTGTTACCAAAGAGAATTAAAGCAAAGCCTAACACACAGAGCGGTCATCCCTAATTTCAGTAAATTTTGAGGCTATGGCACACAGCTTGATTTCTTTCTTATCCTTTCTGAGGGGCAAAACCAAACGTGGACCTTACTACTGGACTCTCCTGGCCATCCACACTGACAGCTCATTGCTACAAACTTCACGTTTTCAACTCTAGGCATGATTTACAATTTTCCTGTAACTACCACTTCCACTTTCTAAGCACAGGGCTGAGAAAAACTGCAGTAAGTGCATTCTCCTCCCTCCCTTCAATTTTCTGCCTTCCACAAGGTTCCAGTTCCCAGCATATTTTTTTCTCCAAATTACCTGTGCTCTTGCTGTAAATAATTTCAATGTCCCACCACTTATAAAGCAAATACAGTCACCTTTTCTTACCTCAAGGTTCTACCTCATGTATTCCAACACCTATACTGTACTCTCACCCCTCTTTTGTTCGACCCTTTTAGCCTTTAACTTAAACCTCAATGTATTTACTCATAGGCCCATTATCTACTAACGCTCCTAACCCTACTTCAGACGTAAGCTCTCTGAGGAAAGCTTCTCATCCACGTGTTCACTGCTACACCCACTCACATGAATCAGCAGATGTAGGGCAGACCCTCAGTAAACGTTTATTGTGAACCTAGAATGCAGCCAGTTGCTTAAGCTCCTAGTCTTCCTTTATATCCTACAATCAACACTGGGCTTTATGTCTTTTACGTGACCTCTTCTTGCAGTAGGACTACCAAGCAAATGGCATTTGAGGAAGTCTTTCAGGTAGAATTTGGCTGCTTAGTTAATGTTTTGGTGATATTAAACTTCTGAAGAAGCTGTTCACATTTATATAATTCAGCATTTAGCTTTTTAAGAGCTACTTGCCATAGCGATATTTAACAATTAACAGAGCAAAGTATAGCAAGCTGTATCATAGTTTAAGTATTAAGGAACAGTCTTTTATTCAAAGCATCAATAAAACTTGGTATTTTAAACTGCAGCTCAGTGGTTCTCAACCTTTCTAATGCCATGACCCCGCAATATAGTCTTCATGTTGCAGTGACCCCAAACCAAAAAATAATTTTGGTGGCTACTTCAAAACTATAATTTTGCTACAGTTATGATTCAGAATGTAAATACCTGATATGCATTATGTACTCATTCGACCCCTGCTGGGGTCGAGACCCACAGGTTGAGAACTGCTGCTGTGGCTAGATCTTTGGTGAATAATTTAGCTAATTACTTAAATTTGGAGTTCAGTTTAGACCCAGATCATCATAAAGGGATACAATAATTTTAGACTTTAGTTTTACATTGGCTAGTGCTTTAGGTAGACCAGCTAAATTTCAAGGATATCTGCAGCTGAAATACATTTTAGGTTATAGCCTTTTGAATTGATGAAAAGTGTCAGCAGATGACACTAAATTTAACAATTCCAGTTAGCAGAGCTTGATCGAATTTTTCTTTATTGCTGTTTTCCTCAGGAGTACAAGTAATAATGAGATGAATGCCAACTTCTACAGAGCCTATGAGGAGAAACAAGAGCCATCCAGTGTGTTACCTGTATGACTTTGCTGAGCAACAGGGACATTCCTCTTGCTGGCTGGCATGAAAGTGCACTCCAGCATTTTTAGTGCCTGACCTTAAAAATAAGTGGCGCTCATCAAGTTTTGCCTTTTTTTTTTTTTAATAGATAACTTTGTACGTTCTTGGTAAGAATTAAGTTTCTTAAGTTTTGAACTTGAAGGATTTAACAGGATGGGATACTATGTCTTATGCAACTTTGCTGCAAACACTTTAGCTTGCCCAGCTGGTACAGGACTTGACCAGCTCCTGTAATATAGACATTGTCATGGCTGATATATTGTGTCAACCTGAAGTCTAGAATCTTAACCATGTGACTGAGCATGGGGCCAGTGTCCTCGCTTTGTAAACATCCTGAGCCTGGGCCAGTGGAGGATGCCGAGACGGTGTGCTACCCGCCCTCCTCAGCCCAGGGGCAGGGATCCTGCACAGGATAGAAGAGAGAAAAGAAGGCTTGTTCCCCCACTTTGCTTTTGCTACTTTTGCTTTCTGCCACCTTGAACTGTGGCCTTTGTACCCAGCCTTCCCACCGTAGAGCCACCTGATTAGGGACTGAAACCTCCACAAACTGTGAGCTAAACAAACCTTCCCTTCATTAACTTTGTGTGTAGGGCACTTTGTCCCAGCAATGAGAGGGAAGTAACTAAGACAGAATTTGTTGCCAGAGGATTGAGGTCACTGCTATGACTGTATTGGCCATGTTGTTCAAGAGCTTTTGGGAAAGGTTTGTGGGAAGAAACTGGAAAGGTATGCCAGCTGAAAAAAGTGTAAGTGGAAAGCATCAGGTTGTTTTGTATGGCAGACTCTGGTCAGAGCTCAGAAGACGAGAAGCCTGACAGATATCCTGCAGGCAAACACCAGGTTCAAAGTCCTGCTGCAAAGAAATAGGTTTTTGGTTTTTTATTTTGTTGTTGTTGTTTTTTATGGAACCAGGCATTGAACTCAGGACCTTGCACTTGCCAGGCAGGCACTTATTCTGCTGGAAAGAAGGACTGCATCAGTTGTTAAAAATCATCCAAACAATGTGTGTTACGGCTTGGAGAAAGTCTGTCTGCAGTCTATTCATGTCCAGAGACCTTGCCTGGACTTGAGATTAAGGATGGAAGACCAATTAATCTGGCAGAAAAAATTTCAAGGCAGTCAAATGTTGAGCTGGTGGTTTGGCTATTATTCGGGGGCTGTTAGCCAGATTTATGATGACTATGAAGAGCAGAGAGCCCAGCAGGATGATTTAGAATTTTGTGAATTTGGCCAGAAAGGATGCACTAATAAAGCTGTGGGCTCCAAAGATAAAGAGTTGAGGAGACTCCACTGGCTGAGAAAGAACAGAGTATACATGATGGCCCGAGGGCATCACGGGAAGCAGCGAGTGTCCACTCCTTGCAGCCACATGACCACAAAAGTGAGGACTCTGCTTTGAGAAAGCTTAAGAGCTACAAGCTCCAGAGGGGCAGCGGCCCCACCATGGTCCACAGTGATGGTAGCACAGAGAATCTGTTCCTCAGAGTTAGATTCAGAGCACCCAGTGATTAAGGCGAAGAGGGAGGGAGGCCTGGTGACTACTCCAGCTGCCAAGAGACTTTAGGATTGTCCATGTGGTGCTGTTTTTAGGCATATGCAGGGTGCAACAGTGGTGGGGTTAAGAAGGTTTCCACCCCAATTTCAGAAGGCCTGGGAAGGCAAGCAATGCACCCTTGGCAGGGCAGTGTGTGAAGCTGTGTGAGTGAAGCCCAAAATGCAGTGGAGCCCCCAGGTGTCTTCAAAAACCAAGAGCAAGAGGAAAGCATGAGAGTTCTGATCACAAGAAGCGCTATCAGGGTGGAGTCACTTGAGCCCTGTGGAACTCATCATGTGCCACTGATGGCCTCTGCTGCCACCTTGGAAACTATAGGACTCAATATTTGCCCCGCTGGATTTTGGGTTTGCTTTGGTCCCATTTCTCTGTACCCTGTTCATCACTTTTGAAATGGAAATGTTTACCTTGTGCCACTGAATGTTGGAAGAGGTTAATGTCTCATTTGTACAGGGCTTGCAGCTAAGAGTTTGCCTGAGAGGAGACTTAGCACTGGGACTTCTGAGCAATGCTGAACCTTAGCACTGTGACCACCCTTAGAGATGGACGAGATGTCCCTTGCACAAAGGGATGTCTTGGTGGGGCAGAGGCAGAAGGTTATGGACCTCATGCAATATACTGGTGATGACTTAACACTAGTTCTTATGGATTGTTAAACCTGTGTGATAAAGTTCAAGCTTGGAAATGATAAAAATAAGTACATCATTGTATCTGAAAGCTGATTTAAAGAAATGTGTAGGAGGCTTAGATTCAATAGCCTTCAACA